>CAIGRP010077038.1:0-12021 GCA_903798385.1 Fraxinus cuspidata
CCTATTAAAGTGACTAAAAGAATTAATGAAACGAATTCAAAATTTCCTAACTGAAATTTTTTGGGATGTCATGAACCTAGTTTAGATCTTCACATGCATGTATTAATGTTGAATAGAGCAGTGCAGCTTTCTCTACCATTAAAGATCAAAGTATCAAAACCAATTAATTTCTCTAGCTTCAGTGTAGGCTTCTACAAACTCGGTATGGCATCAAGTCCATATCATTTTATGTTGACTATAGAAAATTCTAAGTGGTATCCTTTATATCATATCGCAAGCTTGCTTCAGTAATGTATATTTTGATGTTGACTTCAAGGTATATAAACTATTTTTATCTAATTCTAGTCACAACAAGTCTTTGTGAAATAAATTTATTTACTTTTTAACAACTTTCAGTCTTCCATTAACATGACAGGAAGGTAAAAAATAAACCCACCCACAGAAATTTTCANTATAGAAAATTCTAAGTGGTATCCTTTATATCATATCGCAAGCTTGCTTCAGTAATGTATATTTTGATGTTGACTTCAAGGTATATAAACTATTTTTATCTAATTCTAGTCACAACAAGTCTTTGTGAAATAAATTTATTTACTTTTTAACAACTTTCAGTCTTCCATTAACATGACAGGAAGGTAAAAAATAAACCCACCCACAGAAATTTTCATTATACTTAACCGCAACTATATATGCCAAAAAATGCTGAGCATATTAAATCCTTGTGGTAAAAATGATATAAAACCACACAAAACAGAATTTTAATAAAGAACTAAAACCAGGATCCCTAAAATAAAAACTTGAGAAAAAATGAAATACAGATATACATGTATACCAATCTTAGTGCGCTGGTTTTAGGGTCGTAGCACATGAAGAAGACCACTATATTTGCCATCTTGATATCTTTATTTGTTAGCGGCATGAAAAAATGCAACTGGCAACTCAATATATGAATAATCAAGATTCAAGTGATCAAGCTTAAAAAAATCGAACCAAGAGATTGACATAATGTGCCTAGAAGGGGAAATGCAACTGGCAACTCAATATATGACTAATCAAGATTCAAGTGATCAAGCTTAAAAAAAATTGAACCAAGAAATTGACATAATGCCTATAAGGGGAAAATTTGAAGCCGACTGTTGTTACTTATACCACTTTGGTTAGAGATTATTGTAAGAACCAAGAGACTGACATAATGTTAGATGTATTGAGGTAGAAGGTTGACAGCAGGATTAAGTCAAACGAGATCACTTGTAATACAATTATAAATGTTGCAAGAACCAAGAGACTGACATAATGTTAGATGTATTGAGGTAGAATGTTGATAGCAGGATTAAGTCAAATGAGATCACTTGTAATATAATTATAAATGCTCTTTGCGAAGCCCAAATGTTTGGTAAGATAAAGATCTTTTAGAAGAGTTGCATGGAGAGCATGGAGGATTTGTGCCTGATACATGCTCTTTTAACATGGTGATGAATGCTCATTGCAAAGAGGGCGATTTGAGTGAGGCATTTAATGTTTTTGAGAAAATAAAGGAGCTGAAGGTCCAACAAGATTCGGCCTCACACAGTGTGCTGATCCAAGGTTTGTGCCAGAAGTTGGATTTCGGGAGGGCAGAAGAGTTGCTTGATGAGTTATTGGCGAAGGAGATTTTGTTATGTGATGATGGGTGCACTCCCCTTGTTGCAGCATACAATCCTTTTTTGAATAGCTTTGTAGAAATGGGAAAATGAAGAAAGCTGAGCAAGTTCTCTGGCAGCTAATGAGTAGAGGAATACAGGATCCTTTGGCATATAGAACTTTGATCTTGGGGCAATACAAGGAAGCTGTGTAGCTGGGCACAAGCTCTTGGTCTTGATGTTGAGAAGAAATTTTGTGCCTGATCGTGAGACTTACGACAACCTGATTGAAGATCTGTTGCAAAATGGTGAGCCAAACCTTGCCCATGACACTTTAAAAAAGATGTTGATAAGCTCCTATCTTCCTAGATCTTCTACTTTCCATCGTATTCTCATAGAACTTGTAAAGCAGGGTTCTGCTCTTGAGTCTGCTAGCTTAGTAGTGTTAATGTTAGAGAAAGAGATCAGACAAAACATCAATCTCTCAACAGACACCGTAAATCTTCTCTTCATGCGTGGCTTACGGGATAAGGCATTTGCAGTTGCTAGAAGTCTTTATGAGAGTGGTAATGTTTTGAGCATGGAAAAATTAATTCCATTCCTTTGTGATGGCAGAAAGTTGATGGAGGCTCATGAATTGCTTGGTTTTAGTCTAAAAAATGTATCGACACATGGCACAATGTAAAAATGATGTAAAATAAGATGTAAATATAGCATGATTGTAAATATATATCAAAATATAAAAGTAAATCAACACCAAATATGTTTATGAAGAAAAACCCCTTGAAGAACTCTTCAAAGGGATGAAAAACCTGTAGGCAAACCTTGTCAAAATGATACACTAGAAAAGATAATTTACAGTTGGTTCAGACACAACTAAACCTTCGTACACTGACCACCGAGCCTATAAATTACCGAACAACCTCTTCGATTGTGTCTTATGTACTTTCCACGACCTCTGGACTTCTTTTATCTCAGCGTGGATCACCAAGAATGAACTTCGTTCTTCTCCAACTGTGATGCGAAGTCATGTAGCAATTGTAGTTACGGAACTCACGACAAATTAGAACAATCCAAGAAAGTCAAGAATTAACATCTAAAAAGCTTGACCCAATAAATTATTGAACCAAGACAATCGCTAACAATATCTTGACCCATGATCACAAAACTTACGAAATTTACTTTGAATTTGTAGAACGCCACAAGAATTTAATTCTTGATAAGTTCGAAATCAATTTAATGAAGAACGAAAAGAAAGCAAATTTGCCTCGCAATAATCTCTCAATTATTGTGTGTTTTTAAAATGAATATAATCAGTCCTATTTATAGGGAACCCATAAAACCTAGCTAAAAACGGATTTAAGTCTTAAAGATATCAAAAATTGAGAAACTTACCAACACCATCGTATTCACCTTAACCTCTCCACATTGATTCAACCATTGCAATTTGTAAGGTATAGAATGCTTTAGCATATTTATTCCCTGTTTTTCAACAAGTGTTGTGCTAACCACATTGGTTCAACTACCTCCATCAATAATCATACTACATACCTTGTTGTTGACATGACATCTTATTTGAAATATGTTCTCCCTTTGTTGCTTCAAGTCGTCTACTTTGATTTGAGCACTAAGAGCTCGTCGTGTGACCAATAGCTCTCTCACTGCATACTCCACTTCATCACCATTGCTAGCATCTTCCATCATATTCACCATCACTATCACTCACCACTTTTCCATTGTCGCACAAGATCATTGCCCTTTTGTTTGGACGTTGAGAAGCAATATGTCCCGACCCAAGTACCTAAAGCTCTTGATATCCCGATTCCTAGATGGTTGAGAATCCACGTTGGGTATAGCTTTGCTGGCAACTTCCTCTTTTACGTTCGGTAGCTCAGTCCTACCTTTTGAAATAGTCCCATCACCATTATTGTTTCCCACTACAGTTTCCAAGAAATGTTAGAACTCAAAGAACCCGATATATCTAGCTGTTTCCTTCTGCTTCAATTGTCTTTCCACCTTCATAGCTACATGTAGCATGTCTTCCAGCTCCACATAATGTTACAACTCTACCACATTAGCTATATCTCTATTCAAACCATTCAAAAGTCGGGTCATGGTGGCCTCCCTATCCTCGTCAACATTTGCTCTAATCATCGCAAACTCCATCTCTTTGTAATAATCCTCCACGCTCCTAGAATATTGGTAGAGGCTTTAAAATTTTTTATGAAGCTCCCGATAATAATGATTAGGCACGAACATCTTCCTCATGATAGCCTTAAATTCTTTCCACATATTAATAGGCTTCCCACGGTTCCTCCTCCTAGATGTTACTATTTGATCCCACCAAATGATGGCATAATCTGAAAATTCAAGTACGGCAATGTTTACCTTCTTTTCCTCCGAGTAGTTGTGGCAATCAAATATAAACTGTACTTTCTTTTCCCACTCCAAGTATGCCTCTGGATCATTCCTTCCTTTAAATGACAGAATTGTCATTTTGATATTGTCCATACTTCTATCAACACCATCTCCAACAAGATCTCTATCCTTTCTTTCATGCCTAACTCTTGTATCCCTCATTTTCCCTAACTCGACATCCATCAACACATCTTCATTAATATTAGTATATGCTTCCCATTCACCAGCATAATCTGCTCTATCCTCCTGCCTTCCTTACATCCTTGCATTAGGAATTTCTCTAGATTGTTCCCTACGTAAGTTAACAAGCAATGTGTCTTGCGTATCCAATTTGTCTATTACATCCTCAAACAACCTTTCGAACTGCCCTATCACCTCATTCGACATATTCACTTGATTATCCTTCCCGCTTGAAGTAGAACCGTCCCTGCCAGACATCCTAAATCTAGTTTAATACTTGCATCACATGTGTACACTCGTGTATCACTCAACTTGGCTTTTTCCTCTATTAGTCTCACTACTCTGTCTTTTTTCACTCAATGCTTTCTTGCAAATGCTTCAAAGAATTAATTCGATCTTAGTCAAAATTTAACCATTGTGGAGTCCAAACAAAGAATTGAATAAGAAAAGTGATCTATAATGACTCAAGAATGTAGGAATTTGAACTTGAATAAAACGCTAAGGATGAATTCAAGTATTTTTAGAATTCGGACCGGATACTTTTGAATTTTTATTTTATTTTCACTCAAAAATGAACTTGTATGCTGTTGGCAAATTTTTTTCCCAATTTTTGCGTTACTTTTTTTGTTCGAAAATTCAACTAGATACCAGCAAAAGAAACATAAACTTATTTGGATGATAGATTAGAACACAAACAAGTTTCGAAATTTTATTTTGGTATTTTACAGACTGGAGACTCAAAAAAATGAAGAACAAGAAGAATGAAAAACAGAAGACTCAAAAAAGGAAAATAACTAGGATATAACCTTGATTTTCGGAACCTTGCTCTGATACCAACTGATGTGAACCCACGTAGCAATTGTAGCTACCAAACTCACGACAAATTAGAACAACCCAAGAAAGCTAAGAATCAACGTTTGAAAGCTCGACCCAATAAATTATTGAACTAAAAATCAAGGCAATCGCTAACAATATCTTGATCGGTGATCACAAAACTTATGAACCTTACTTTGAATTTACAGAACGCCATACAAATTTAATTTTTGATAAGTTCGAAATCAATTTATTGAAGAACAAGAAGAAAGCAAATTTGCCTCGCAAAAATCTCTCAATAATTGTGTGTTTTTACAATGAATATAATGAATCCTATTTATAGAGAACCCAAAAAACCTAGCTAAAGATGGAATTAAAGTCTTAAAGATATCAAGAAAATACCATACATGAGTTTTAACTAAAATAGAAGATTACGCGAAAAATGGAAAAAACGCGTTCTAGTTTGAACTATGCGGCCTCATATGTGTAACCCATGCGGTCATATAGGCCACTTCAATGATCCTCCATTTGGTTCTGTATCTATGTATGCGACCACATGTATAGGTGTGCTATACGATCGCATAGCTTCACTCTCTAGCTCCTCGCCAGTTGCTTGCACCAAGTTGATCCATCTTGTTTTTTCTTCCTAGCCCAACATAAAACTTATCCATTTGGTTGTCGTGATCATTGTTTCGTCCACCATGGCTTAAGCAAGTAGTCACGTCGCTTCTTTGACCTGCTTCGTCCACAACCTGGTCATTGACCCTTCCTCAATGATCAATGGATCCTTACTCGGACTTGCTCTCGTATCATGGATCACGTCAAACTAGAACTCCAACTACCTCTCTCCAACTTTAGGACTCTAAAGAATTATTGGTAAAGGAATTTTGTATTTTGGTGTTTAATTTTTGGATCTTTTGTGTTTTGATCTTGTGGTTGAGACTAAAAATTTATGGAATATGTTTTTAATCTTTAAGGTTCTCTTAACTGAATAATTGCTCAACACACTACAAGATATATTTGGGATGAACTATGACTTTAATATGTATAATATGCAGTGTTTGAGGTCGTTTGGGACTATAAAAAGTCATAAAATCGTGACTATGATTTTAGCCGAATAACATCACCGTTTGAGTGGACGGCTCGTAGATAACGTGCCGTGGGTTGACCGCTTGAGTACTCCATGCGATGACAGGGAGCAACCGTCTTACTACCAAAACCACTCGAGCGCTCCTCTGGTGGTGAGTGAGTATTTTTGGCGACTTGGTCTTCTTGAAATGATCTTGACTCCTTCAAAATATACGTCCAACCCCTAACTATTTGACCTTAATTACAACTCAATAAACTATAGTTTTGAAGACAGAACTCGCCAATATAATTTAGACATAACAAACTAAACTTCCAGTAGCAAGAGAAGTGAGTTTAAGGGCCGCCACATTCAGGAATATCAATTATGAATATTTGCTTACAAACAAAGAGCAGAAGCACCACCTTTAACACAACAGCCCCCCCACATCTTTTGAATAGTATCCAACATATGCTTAGCACAGACCACCATACCACTTCTCATGGTCACGTATAACAACTCCGACCCCTATGACTGTCTTTTAAGTGATTGCCCACATCAGCATTAAGCATAAATTTAAGAAGTGATATAGGCATCCATGGGTTAAAAACATGTTATGTACCTTTTATTTCCTTCAATTGGTAACTTTTTATACTCCTCTATGAGCTCAATATTGCATAGGCTGAATGGATATTCACTCCAGCCTCTCTTGTCATACGTTTGGGGCAATGATTTTCAAAGGGTTAATTTTGCCAATGTCTATCATACTATGCACTTAAAATGATCTTAACCACTCAACTTTAATTATTTTTACAGAATTATCATCGAACTTTACAAAAGGTTTTAGGCGGGCAACTTGGTTAAATTAGTCCTATATTATTAATTGAAAATCCAGCGTGGACAAAAGGTTTAACGATGTGGTCTTTTGATAGACCACAATTAGGACTACCTACGTAGGAAGAAGAAGAAAATGGGTGAATACATCCAACTGTGAGGCAGCCAGGTCACTTTAGATTCCAGAAGGTTCTTCCATTCAATTAGTGGGAGGGGCAAGTGGGTAATTAAGCTATAAAAGATGTCTATAAATAGTGAAAAAAACACGAAGTTTGACCCAAAAATACACCTAGAGGGGGGTGAATTGGTGTAAATGCAGAATTAAAAAATTATAATTAACCAACAACAAGTCACTAATTAATTACCTCTAGATGATTATGCAATCAGCTCAATTATCTTATATTTGAATACCACATAAAGTAAAAATAGTAAATAAAGCAATAAATAACGCACGGTATGATCACGGAGAAACCCCAATTGAGTCAAAACTCTGGGCACTTCGCTAGTCAACAATCCACTATAAACGATTTATAACTTTCAATCTACCAGACTGACGATGACACGTACTATCTAATCTCCTAACTGCAATTCCAACAGCTCTCCTGGATTTTGTGCTCCTGCACCAACTCCCAGCTGTAGTTTTTAAAGCTCTTATGGATTGCGCTATCCTGTAGCAACTCTCAGCTTTGTGAAATCGTCTATCTCCTATGGATTAATAAAGAACACCACATTCTTCAATGATTGGAACTCCAGTCACCTCCCTTGATTTTCAGAACTCTAATAGATATGGATGAAGCAGTAGTTTGATATTTGGATTTAGAATATGATGTTTTCACCCCCAAGAATCAAGTGAAGAATGAATGTTGAAAGCTAATTTGTAAAGAGGATATGAAGACTATATGAATTCTTAATGTTTAACCTAAGAAAAATTCATTGTGTCGCGTTTGGTATTTATTGATTAGGTTAAGGAATGAATGGGTCAGGTAAAAAGCCTTAAAAATGAATTAAAATTTTTTTCGGATAATACTATTGCTCGAACGAGGGTTGAACGACAGGCTAGTGACAGTGTTATTGATTCTGACACTCGAGCCAAGTCTTGGTGACAGTCTAGCGAAATTGGGGCGCCGTTTTTCTTTCTTTTCAATTCTCAAACCCTAGACCTAATATAACACAACTTTCTACTATTTGCACATTACACCTTGACTTTTACAACATATCAATCTAAGTCCATTTTGTTCACAGATTTTTCAATTTCATTAAATACCTAACAAGCCCCCCCTTTGGCATTTTGTGACAAAACTACAATCTAAAGTCAATGCAGTAGTAAAAAGTATAGACTCGAAAACGACACAACTAGAAACGGTCTTGATCGAATTTTTCTTTTCATATATCAAAACATGTTTCTTGAAATAGACAACTCAAGTACCCAGTGTAAAATGTATGTAAAACAGTTAAGTGTAAAAGCAATTCAAGTAGTTAAATCAAGCAGTTCACAGTGTAAAATTAATTTAAGCAGTTAATGCATCTTTTCAGTTTCATATTATAAGCTAAATTAAGACATAATATCAATGCAACCCAACATACCAAAACAAAACATTAATACTACAAAAAATCAAAACTTAATTTAGCAATACCGAAAACTATCATTTAATCATTTAATCAAAATTTTGGATACATCGCGTCGAGTAGTTAAAACCGTATATATATATATCTGTAAAAATACTAATTCGTAAAAAATATACTATATACAACTAACTATTCTAAGCAGTATCATCAGCATCATCAGTATCCGTTCCCTCATCTAATACGATATCGTCATCCTAATGGTGACAAATCCATTGCAGCCCCCACTGAATATACCCAATAGCACCCCGAAGCATAGTAAACTCAGTAGTGTGATGATCAACTATAAGCTTTGCCATCATCCTAGCATGCTACTTGATCAACACGGTCATCTGTCCCATAAGAGCAACTGGTGGATCAACGGGAATAGAGAAAATATTAGTAGGTGAAGGAACAAACCCCGTGGGATGAGGAACAGAGGTAGAAGAAGATGGAATATCAGTGGGTGGAGGAACAGAAGAAGAAGGAGGAAAATCGGATGGATCAACAGAAAGAAGGTCATCAATAGGATCAGTGGCACAGTCGGATCAAATGGCTCATCTGACTCAGATGAAGCATGTGATCGACTCTGAGAAATAGTAATGTAGCCAATCGGCCAAGGAACCCCCTCCGACAAACTAACCCGTAAGGCTATCACTAACCGAAAAATCAAATAAGCATACGACAGCCCACTCTTGTCCCCGTGACTCTAAAAGCTTGAAGAATATGCAAGCAAATAAATGTGGGAAGATTAGTAGAATCTCCATGCAGCAAGGCGTACAAAAAAATTGAGCCCTTTCCATGGGCAATGAAGAGGTATGCGAAATGGGCCACAAATTCTTACACACAATGTGCAACAGAATCTGACGATTAGTAGGAAACGATCTAGTGCGCATCGCACCTGGACCACCCTCCAACAGTGTATTAAACATCGTAGAACGGACAAGAGAGTTCGCTGGAAGAGTATCAACAGAAAGGTAAGGGAATAAATGATTAATGATCCTAGGGATATGCACTAGACTCGATAAGACATCGGGTGTGATCTTAACAGTCCTACACCGAAGAAAAGCCCTAAAAGTCGAACTGCTAACATCATGAATGTTAGCAAAAAAATCCTGAACAAGAAGGCTATGAGGAGTTATCAACTCAACCAGTAAAGGCTCCCAACCCCGGGAAGTGAAAACAGCAGGAAGGTCGGGTGACAAGTCAGAAAAAATGACCTTGAGCTCAAATAAAATGGGTCTCAAGGAAAATTGGGACCCAAAGGTATCTTGGGCAGTCGCTGAGATAAACCTAGACCTACTATAGGAAGAGGAGGTGCCGGGTCTTGGAGTAACAGTACGAGCTCTCTTAGGCAGCATCTGAAACGGATAAAACCAATAGATCAATAACCCAATTGAACACATGATATGCATGAGATGCATGAATGCATGCAAACCGAGGCACAAGATCATAAGAAACACATGTGGATAGTTCCATATAATGATGCCATAGTGCCTGGACGTAGATGACTTGAAGATATGACGCATATCGTGACGACATGCCGCAGTGACGTGACATCACCTCGCGATATCAACTACAACCTCAATGTACACAACACGAACACTTTGAACTCAACATAATTTCAACCCAAACCCCTCAATCAACACACCACAAACTCATTCGAAAAAAAAAAAACCCAAAATGGGAAGAAGGCACACAATATCTCCTACAACCTCAAAACTCCAATCATCAACTCCCAATCATCAACTCCCAATCTAGCACCAAAGAACATCCCAAAGCCACCAAGTGGAATCTAAAATGAGACAAATGCAAAAACAACGGAGAACTAATAGGAAATTCGCGGGAAAATCATCCAAAGATCCTATTTGTTGGTGCAAAATTATGTAATAAGTGATAACATTGCATGGAAAACATCAAGGCATGAAGATAAATGCCAAAAAATTGAAGCAATAATGGTAAAAAAAACCCCAAGAAAATTGGAAAAAGGGAATGAAATCGACGGTTTTAGAGATATACCTTTGAAAAATGTTGATTCAATGAAATAGCACCACAATTGAATGTTGTAAGAAGTTTCAAATGCAAGGAAAACAGAAATTTGATGTGGGTTGGTGAAATGTGAGAGAAATTAAACGAAAAATGGGAAGAAAGTGCGAAAAACCCTAACCTAATCCCAACATACGCTCCCAAACCGGCTGCTCATAGGTTACCCACAAAGGGCAGATTGTGGAGAGTATAGTAGCATCAATGATCAGCTACAAATACTAGAGGAGAAGGAGAAGATAAGGCACAGTAAAGCACACAATAAAATCGAGAAGCACAAAGCCAATGAGGGACATTGCCTTTCACTCTCAAACACGGCTACCACGTTTTTCTCCTCTAACCAACAGTAACGGGGCAGCCTATATGAAGGTAAGGGTATGGGCTTTTAGGTTAAGGAATATTAGCCCAATATGAAGAACAATAAGTGGACTATCAATCGAAAAGCCTTCCAAGGTAATGGGTAGGGCCATGAGTAGGACTAACTAAATTAGATTACTTCAAATGGTCCAGAAAGGTTGTAGGATTGATCATCTCAATTGTGGTGTCGATATTTCACTTCACTCATCGGCCAAGGCCTATGAAGTATAATCCAATAAACCGGTTTAACATCATTGCCTTGGATTTATTGGGTATCAAAACCCAACCAATCTCCACCTTGATTCCCAATAAATCTACAAGCAACTAAAACACATAATTTATACTTGCACAATCAATGTAACCAATAAAATTAGTATCATAGACCTTACCTCGTGTTTCGAACCTAAAACACATAACATACCTGCTCCATATACTCACCGGGGCTAAGATCAAGAACACCCAAGTAGAAACAGATAATCACAGTAATCAATTAAGAGCAAATAAACATGCGATGGAGATATCATATATAGGATTCCACATTGACATGTTCACACAGAACAACAGATTAACGTCAAGTTAATCAACATGTCAACGCAACAAATGCATAAATGACCTCACGAAGAAGATCTCATCACACTTATCATATCCCATCACGTGTTGCTCGTACCTCGAGAACACAAATCTCACCTCATTGCCCACCATGCTCACTAGACTAATCAGTTTAAACACATGTCTAACTAGTAAGCCTCTATAGATCCTAAGTTCTCGGGATAATCCTCTATCACCACATCACTTCTCCCAACATAAGAGGATAATGAGTCTCCACCTAACAGAAGTGATAGAAGTACCTCTCTCACACTCCACATGATCAGGGTCTCTTACAGATAAAGGATTCCAATTTTTGATCACTTCTCCACTCGTGATCCAAATACCACACTTCACATCACCGGTACAAACCACAAATGTACCCCTAGGTATCTATACTTCACCTTACCAAAAGACACACACATCCACACACACTGTTAATGCATCCCAATCCACTATGCATGCAAACTCATTACACTAAGTAATAAGATCACTCAAAATCAT
>CAIGRP010077040.1:0-37894 GCA_903798385.1 Fraxinus cuspidata
GTGGCCCCACAATTATTCCAACACTTAACCCAAGAGGTAGACCTCTCGAATGCTCCACCTTTCACAAGCTTCCTCACTGGCCAGGCTTTAGGTGGCCGAAGCAATTGCATTACGTGGGTGTGATTGATAAAGACAAGAAAAGCAATGTTACCATCCCCCACGACGCCGACAACAATTTTTGCCTCATTGCGAGAGGCTTGGACTTAGACTTGGACTTGAAATGAAAAAAAAAAAATGAATATGGGCACAGTGCGCGGAGAGACAGATCTCTCTGTGTAGCGCGGAGACGGTCTCTCCGTAGCCCGGACAAAGCCTTCGCCAGCGCGGAGATACTGATCTTCGCGCTACGCAGAGATCAGTCCGCGCGCGCGGTGCTTAGAATGGCTCAACTCCAAGGAACCAAATTCTATAGTTTATATCTGTTTTGGAAGTATGGCAACCTTTATTGAAAAACAATTACATGAAATTGCAAAAGGTCTGGAAATCTTCGGCCAGATATTCATCTGGGTTGTTAGAAAAGGCAAGAACCAAGAAGAAGATGATAAAGAAAAATGGCTGCTGGAAGGATTTGAGGAAAGAACAAAAGATGAAGGACTAATATTTAGATGGATGGAATTTGACACTTGAAGGAGTGTGTTCTAGGGTGCCTATGGTGACATGGCCAATTTTCGCAGAGCGGTCTTTCAATGAGAAATTGGTGACATGTTTTGAGAATTGGAGTTTCTGTTGGGAATAAACAATGGAAAAGAATGGGAAATAAAGGCATTGAAAGGGAAGCCATAGACACGACGACGCATTATGGTTGTTGGGAATTAATGGTGGTGGATTGATGAATGATGGTAGTGGTATGGATGAAGTTAAATGCACGTTAAAATAGAAAATGTGATGGTTGCGTGAAGAAGAGGATGAGATGTGTGAAAATTTTAGGAAAAAAATCCATTTATGTCGACGATGGGAATAAGCGACACGTGTCCTGTGAACAATAATTTCTCTTTTGACTCTTTTATATTGTAGTGATATAGCGTGAACGTGCGATGTACGTTAATTGTTCAACGTTAAATATAAGTATATTTAAATTTGAGAGAAATTTATTTGTAAACGTAAGTTGGTTCAAGTTGAATTACTTTTCATTTATTTATTTATTTTATATAGTTTTAATTCTTGATAAAACATTTGGTATTCATTTAAATTTATTCCTCTTTCCTATCTTTCTTCGACAACGACAAACACAAATGACCACATTCAATACACTACATGAACATACAAGAAATCTAAACATCATTTGTCATAATTTATGAAATCAAGGTTTTAATTTTTAACTCCTCTTTCCCGCTCCCTCTCCCTCTCCCGCCACCACCACAACCCAACCCACCTAAAAAATAGAAAATAGAAAGCAATCGACTGAAATTTAATTAGCAGCTCTAATTTAGTATACATCATTTTTCATTTATCAAGAAACTACCATTTGAGGGAAAAAAAAATCAACAAATGAACTATTAAATGCAAAAAAAAAAAAAAAATTAATTAATCAACATAAAATTTGTGTGAAATCGAACAATAACCAACCTCGGAAAAGACAGATACGATATCGGAGAGCTACTGACCAAAATCTGAGACAAAAACTTAAACAGGAAGAATTCACAAGCCAAAATTATTTTTTTAATAACAACACAAACATCTCAAATTACATACTACAACACACATTTGATGAAAATTGGCATTCCAGTGAAACTCCAAAAGTTTAAGAAGCTTTAACTTAAAAGGGAACAAAGTTGAGAGAGAGAAAAATAAATTGAGAACAAGAAATAACTAACATGAATCTGAAGTTTGAATTTACACAGGAGGGAGAAGTAGAGTGTTTGAGATCAACAAAAGGTAAATAAAAGGAGCGTAGGCTGAGGGAAAGTTGTTGAAGTTGCGTGTGAAAATAGATGAGGTGATGGTTGCGTGCACCCCCAAATGCAGTAGGTTTACGATTTCCTATTTTAAAAAATAAAAACAAAAGTTGAAGATTAGAGATTAGCCATGGGCATTTACCAAACATGTCCATAATAAGATCCCCAATAACGAGAGACGTGTAAAAAGCATCTAATAAAATCATCAATACACAAAAAATATTAATTGCTTTGTGAATACGTGTGAAGCATGTCCAAATGGAGCAATTGGGATCGTCCATGTCAGCTTGAACATTGTCATACATGGTAAATGAGGCATTATAAAGGAGAAATTTTACCTAACGACATGCCTCTCATTTGTAACTATTCTTAAATGGTTTAAGAATGAGCATTGATTATTGTGGATAGCACTAAGACTTAATTGTAGGAGGTGCTACTAGAGTGAATGAGATCGCTTATAGAAAAGTTTATAAGCTGAATGTTTTATTTGCTTATGTTTAAAACTGTTCTAACCTATAAGTCGATAGGTTCACTTTAAAACAATAAGATGATAAATCTGAAGACTTTTTCTTTCACACATATCAGACAACGATGTTAGAGATGCTTACTCAATCAATTTCTGAAGGAACCATTAATTGGTTTGAGCAAAAGTCATTAAAGTGTCAGTTGTTAGAAATTCATCCTCCTAATGTACTTGATCTTTCTAAAGATTTTGAAATACTATTACTATACACTAATTGCAAAGAGTCATGTTTATATAAGGTATAATATGATGAATGCCTGAAATTCGTAAAATCTACCCTTCACTGATGAGCATCCTAGGTCAATCATTGTGTATATCATACCAACAAGAAGTAAATACACATATTAACCATATTTTCACTTCAATAAGAACTGAAAAATAGTTTATATGGCTACACTAATTGAAATTTGACCATCGATTACCTTAACTTTTGAGATGAAAAAATAAGAATTCGCCATAGAATGAAGCAATCCAATAAAATTGATTACAAAAATAAGTAACAAATTAAGTAAAAATCAAATCAAAGAGTTCGAATAAGGACAAAATACTCGCTGGATTTAGATGGTGGGAAGGTCTAGGCAATACATTGAACATATCATCCTTCAACTGCTGATTGTTATAAGCCGTGCAAAACTTTGTCGTTACGTAAATATTTTTTTGTCACTCAGATCATAGATTAGTTAATAAAAATAGAGAATGAATGAACATAAACTGTAGATTGATCAATAATAACAAAAATGAGCATAAATTGTCAAACTCTGATCACATCTCTGTAAATTGTATTCCAGAAGAAAAGGGTATTGAGGAGAAGCCCAATCCATTTGCAATGCTGTTGTACTATTTTCACACAACCCACCCACTATCACACCCTAAAAGACAACATAAATCTTTTTTTTTTTTCCCCCCAAAATCAAGAATAAGTACGGCACATAATCTAATCTACTTTTCATAACACAATTAGACTCATCCTCCATTGCAATTAGTCAAAAATTCATATAACTACACCATTCATACCATCAAACACTCATAAAAACCGAGAAATCACTTCCAAACAATGACCAATGAATAAAACCTCACTAAAAAAATAAAAAGTCCAGATTCATTTTTTCTCCTTTTCCTCAAAAGTGAAAAACCCGTGTCAAAGTAAATAAATAAAAAAAAAGCAATCTTTACATCTGTATGGTTCTCTATATAATAACACATCTTAAACATACAAATGCATATTTTTGTGTATGTATTTCTACGTGTATTATGACGTACCACTGCTAGTGATCAAAGATAGAGATCGAGAGAGAAGATAGGAGATTCTGAGAAGCTGCCATAGCCAAAATTGTACAAGTATAATAAAATCAAATTCCTATAGTCGATCATGGAAAACTTGAAACCCTGCGAAAAAGAAGGCCATAAGCTTTGGGATGGTAGGCAACTGAATTTTACTCGTGGAGAGAAAAAAAATAGGCAAGACAGAAGAAGAAAGAGGAAGTTTGGCACCATATGGGTGGTCGTATGGGGAAAATGGAGAAGTAAATGGGCATGGTTGATAGCATGGGGAAATGGAGAAACTTGTGTGTCAGATTCAAGGGTAGGAAGTGTTGGAAAAAATGAGTATGTGGTTGACTTTGACATGAGTTTTGAGAGGGACTCGTTTGACTATTTTGGAAGATAAAGATTGATTTGTATTCTCCTCCGTAAGTACATCGAAATCATGTATTTACTTGAAAAAATTGATGCTCGGGTGAATGAGAAATTGAAGCTCAAAGTATGCCAATTAAAAGGAGTTTATGTTGGTGGGAAAACAAAAAATGTGTTTGTCCCACATAGGAAATTGATGAAAACAAAAACCACTTTAAATATGATTACAGTTTGGAATGGTGTAATCATATGTAGCATAGAGGCTCTCTCCACGTGCGTGCTCAGGGGGGTGCAAATCACGGACCGAAATAGACTTCGGACCTTGAACTTGTGTGCGGGTGCAACCTGCGTACACGAATGTCGGACCGTAAGGAGCAAAATTGGCCTCTTAGGAGTGTCCACGTTTTGCTATATTTTTATTTTATTCAACTGACTTTTCATTTTCTGAAACTGTTGAAACTCCTGTGGTAATTGCCATAAACTGAATGGGAAAGTTACATTCTCAAGAGACAAGTATTTATATGTCTCGTTTTCCACTTTTCTAATACACAAAAAATACGTTGAAAGGATAGTTCCACTTTTCTGCATACATTTCGAGTTCAGTCTACATATATTTTTATTTCTGTTTGAATCTTGGAAGTGATATTGTTCAGACACTAAATCAGTTCGCCGAAGTAGTATCTGTGGTACTCAAAATCTACTAGTTTTACCGTTGTATCATGGGAAACGGATGCTCGATTTAAACCTCAAACACAGACGGTAAGTATACGAATCTTGTTTAAGAAAACTGTGTATAGCACAGGCATCGAGTTTAAAGTTTTACTGTTTAAGTTTTTTGTTTTAATACTTGCATATACGGTATCCCTTGCATATACGGTATCTGACCTACAAATACGGTATCTATCATGTAAATACGATATCGGTACTACAAATACGCTATTTGTCAATATTTTACTCGTTAAGCCGATATTTAACCACTTAAATACATTACCAACAAGAAAATTCAAAAAAAATTATGGGGGTAAGAAATCTTGACACATGTTCTGAATGAACAATGGCGTATGTTAGCCTCTTTTATATTATAGAAAAGAGCAGAGCGGTCTGATTTAAATGGCACAAAGCCTCTACAATAAAATTTTGTCATTTGCGCTCTGTTGTCCTCTAATTTGCAGCAAAACACTACTGGCATGCCACCTCCAATGACTATATACCTCTCAGAGCTATATTACAGATTAATGTTTCCTACTTTCTCCCACAATCAATTCTTCGGACAACAGTGTGGGGGAAACAAGTCATACAAGAGGAAT
Organism: Fraxinus cuspidata; assembly: GCA_903798385.1. Classification (NCBI taxonomy): domain Eukaryota; kingdom Viridiplantae; phylum Streptophyta; class Magnoliopsida; order Lamiales; family Oleaceae; genus Fraxinus; species Fraxinus cuspidata. The sequence goes on from CAIGRP010077040.1 coordinate 5,358, forward strand.
CGAGCACAAAAGGACGTATCGCGTCAAATCCATACATAGGTGCCAGAACGAAAATAATACTAAACAATGGAAATAAAAGAGAAGGCAAAATTATACAAGTACAAAGATGTTATTCCAATTTTAGAACTAATAAGAGTCGTATCTATCTATGAACAAAAAGCGAATGATTGCTGACAATTTAGATAGCCCAGTATATTTGGTCTTTCCACCATGTTTCAGTATGAGGAACAGATGTTACATATATATACTCCACAAAATTCACTATATAATCTAGCTTGGAGAACATTTGAAGTTTTAATTGAGCGACAACTAACTTTAATAGAGACAAATCTTGAAGATTTCCCAAAAGTTCCATTATGAATGTGCCTCATGATGAGAAGCCAACTCCATAACTTCACACGGATATGTAGTTTCAACCTTATCTGGGAAAACTATCACTAACCTAATGTCTTTATTGTTACTTTCCCAATTAGCCATGCTTAAATAACTCGCTCCAAGGACTTCATTGGCTTGAATCTTGTTCAATGAGCACCTGATATGCAAGTTAAAACAAATCATCTTAAATGGTAATAATAGAAAGACTATCATCGATGACCCGTTGTCTTGGGCTGGATCCAGTTTTTTTTTTTTTTTTTTTTTCCTCTAAGCATTTGGGCTCCGAAATCAGGCCTAACAAATTTAGGTCCATCATACAATTTTTTTTTTTTTCTAATTTTAGCAGATGCTCCTTTAGGCCCAATTTCATATGACCCAATAGATCCAACAACTGCTCCATTAAGCTCAATTCTAATAAGCCCAATAGAGTTGTCTTGAGCTGATCCAATTTTTTTTTTTTTTTTTTCCTCTAAGCATTTGGGCTCCTAAATCAGGCCTAACAAATTTAGGTCCATCATACAATTTTTTTCTAATTTTAGCAGCTGCTCCTTTAGGTCCAATTTCATATGACCCAGTAGATCCAACAGCTGCTCCATTAGACCCAATTCTAGTAGGCCTAATAGAGTTGGATTAGAGGGCCGATCTGTCAACACTTTCATCAGGCCCAATTACTTCCTTCTTTAGCATAACGAGTCAGCGACTCTCCTCTCGCCTCACTTCAGCGAAAACGTCGCGGGTGGAAGACAGTGGCCGGCGACTGAGAATCTAGCTTCTCAAATCGTCAAGTTCTCTATTCAACCCAGCTAGGAATTCATACGCTCAATCATTCTCCACTCTTTTCTTGTATCGACATTGTCGCTAGTGCAAGCACAGCGTTCATCGATCCTAAGATCTAATTATTTCCATAAAGTAGTCATCTCCATATAGTATTCAGCGACGTCCCTTTCTCCTTGATTCGCCTTCCATAGTTTTGTCTTAATTTCAAAAATTTGCGATGCATCTTCCGCGTCAGAGTACATCTCTCGAACGACGTCCCATATGTCATTCGCGGTTGCCATGAAGAGATAATTTTTTCTAATTGACGACTTCATTGAGTTCACAAGCCAAGACATCACCATGGAGTTTTCAGATTTCCATTTTTGTTTAAGTGTTGGATCCGCAGGCTGCTTCGTGTCGCCGATAAGGTACCCAATTTTCACTTTCCTGTCGACTACTAACTTAATTGATTGAGCCCACTCTCTGTAATTCCTACCATTGAGCTTTTCCATCGTGAGTTGAAAGGAAGAATTATCAATTCCAATTGAATTCATGGTGAGAATAGTTTCGGTCTCGCTAGTTCCGGATTCAGAGGAGGCTGAGTTTTTACTGTTAGCTGTGTTCTCTGCTATAGATAGCCGGGTTTGAATTTAATCTGGCTCTAACACCATATAGACAATAATGAGAAGAAATATCATTATTCTTTTATTTATTCTTGCAACTCTATGCCACTATATATAATACAATACAATGGAGAAGAAAGGAAAATAATATTCTAACTTAAGAAAGAAAAGATATTTCCTAACTTAACTCTAATTATTCCATACACTAATATTACAATCATCCCATAATTGATTCGGGATTTCTACAGTTTCCGACTATGATACTATAATAGAGGTAGAAAAGCATATGCAAGATAAAAACCCAATACTGTATTGATTACTTATACATAGAAATTGACATGAAAACAAGAGTAATGATGAAAAACATGAAAAATGGTAGAGAATAATTTTATTGTATTGAACTGATTGAAATTGACGATGAAAAGTATACAAAGTTTTTGTTTATACAAGCATAACAATTCCTTAATCTTACTAATATAAGGAAACTAAATAAAATCCTAAAAGGAAATAAAATTAAAATCCTAATCTCAAAAAAAAAAAAAAAGGCCTATTCTAATCAAGAAAGAAGAAGAAATCATATTTATATTTAAAATAAGAAATAAGAAGAAAATAAATGAAAGCAATCCTATTTGAAATGAGACTATCTTACATCATGGTCTATTATCATGTTGCATACTTTGTCATTGATAGTGCATCGTATTCTAAAAATCTTGTCAAACACCAAAATTAATATCGGAGTAAGGTTTTCCCTTTAACTGATTGGCCATCTATGGTGGTAGTAGCATGCATCCTCGCGACGACGATTGAAGGATTGTAAAATTACCAACCTCAATCGAATCTGAAATGAATGATAGATAGATTCGAAGATGTTGATGTTGCTTCAACAAGTCAAGAACACGACAACAAAGTATGCAACATGATAATAGATCACAACAATAGTGAGAACATTGTATCCAAAGCACTGGTGAAAGCTTTAAATTTGAAGACCGAAAAATACCTCTCTTTATCGAGTTCTACAAGTTAAAAGAGGCAAGAAATTCAAATTATGGACGTGTGCAAAATTACATTCTATTGAAAGTACCACAAAGATAACATTATATGTAAAGTGATAGAGATGGATTATCATGTACTTTGGGACAACCATGGTACTATGATGCAGATGCTACTTACATAGGCAAGATAGCTATGTGTTTTGGTGATATGATACGAATCTTGTTCTATTTTCATCTTATAAATAATTTGTGAATACTAGTGTAAACAAAGAACAAAAAAATTATAAGACGGGCAATGAAACAAGATGGTCAGAAGGATATTACGACCATGATACTACAACGGAGATAGAGGTAGTCCAATAGAAGAAAAGGGACCAATCACGAAGGAATCCATGGGTCTATCTAAATACAACCACCAAAACACTATGAGATGCAATGTTTAACAACAGTATCACTTCTGACAATCAATTCCAGAATATCATACAGTGGTATAACACCATAAAAAAGGTAAATACTGAATATCGTAAACTAATCCACGTGTACTTACACTGAAATAACAAGTTCAGAAAAAATTATTCCCACACACATGAAATAATTTCTCATAAATATATGCACTAACCCAAAAAAAAATGTGCTTGCAAACTTTTCATCCATTATTTGCAACACTTGCTTCTCTCAAAACTTTTGCAGCATCCTCCGGGAAAACAGGATTTATGTAACACCCTGTCCCCATCTCAAATCCCCCCACACCACTTAACTGGGGCACTATCTGTAAAAACCAGTGAGTGGAAGGTAATTGTGAGGGGTTGACCTGAAGTGGAGCAGTGTGAATCATGAAATTGAAAGGTGGGTTGTTCAACTGAGAAGACATCTTCACAAGCATAAGTTTTAGTAATCCTCCAAGATCCACTGCCTATATTATTTGAAAGTCAGAAGTACAGCAAGTTATTTATTTGGAAGAAAACAAAAACAATTAGATAATGCAAGATCAAGTGTCCACTAATAAATATATCTAAGTATGTCATGTTTGGTTAAGCTTAAAAGTTAAGTAACTATTGTTTTCAAGCATGTAAGAATTTGTAACTTTTTGATAGTTTCAAATTACTTTCAAAATAAGTTACAGATTCTCAAAATAAGCTATGTATTTCAACTTTGTCCAACAAATAATTTATTAACTTAGTTTGTTTATAAGAAAACTTTTAGGCTTAGCCAAACATACACTATATCCATCAATAGAAACAAATATTCTTCATCATTGACAAAATTAAAACTTTTCAGAGTCTCTCTTTTCATCATGAATAATTGAGCTATCACAAATATGGCAAAACTCAGTGGTAGGAAGAGAATCAGCAAATACCTTGTCGCTATCTAGCTCATGAAAATGAGAAGAGTGATATCGAGGAATAGTCCATATCTCAAAAGGGAAAGTTGCAGCAAATGGAACAATTGATAGGAAATGGGTGGATTCATCAATCAATAAATGGTCCCTCCGGACTTGGCAGAGGCTACATTTTCCTGTCTGCTCAAAGAATTCCTTCATGCTTTCAATTCGTGCAGAGACCGCGGAAGGAACAACAGGAAGTGCCATTATCTGACTGTGTGAATGACTCATCGATGCACCAGCTGACGCACCATGATTTTTGAAAACCTATACATATGAGTAATTCAACAAAATAAATTCGCCTCACCTAAAAAATGTCAGTGGTTATTTCACTTGTTGTGTGTGTGTGGGGGGGGGAAGGGCGGGGGGGGGGGGGGGGGGGGGGGGGGTGGGGGCGGCGGGGGGGGGGGGGGGGGGGGGGGAAACGAGCGGACGGACGAAAGCAAGGGGGGGGGGGGACCTGAACATATTTGATGGAATCCAAAGTGCGAAGCTGGTCGATTCTGGTTTTGAAAGCGAGCAAAACATCGCCGACCTGAGCCGGAGAAAGATCGGCCAAGTGAACCGGGTGAACTGGCGACTCTATCACCACGTCGTGATACCCGAACCCGCTCACAGCCACGTCGCTGCTACATTGACTAGAATAGGAAGGGCATTTTGGGAAATTGAGTTCTCGGTTGAGAGCAGGGTAAAGGTTCTGGATGACCCTGATTTTCCAGTCGGACGTGGAGTCGGGAGGGACCCGGAAGATCTCCGGCGCACACTCGAGCTCGTGGCCCACGCAGAAGGGGCATTCAGATTGGTTATCGGAGTTCGGATTTGCGTCTGATTTGGACTTGAAGTCTGAAGGTCGACGTGCTCTTGCCGGTGAGAATATGACCCACCGGTTGTGGATAGCGTCTTTCCTGATCTCGGGGCTCCGATACGTTGCTTCTGCTGCCATCACGCTCTCCTCTCTACAGCTCTCCTTTTCACAAGTATTCACCACTCCCGTGCAGAAGGAACTAGAGCCAAGATATTTTTATTATTCTAATTCTTATATTCATTTTCAATCACGCGTTCTTCAATTTCAATAAAATAATATTTTTCATCATATCAATAATTTTTTCTTCGTTTTCAACCAAATATTCGCCATCACATCAACAAAAAAATACATTTTTGGGTTTGATAATGTGCACCAAACGGAGCCTATGAAATTTTGGTACAAATGGTGTCTAATCCGTGCTCTTCTTACATTTTTGTCCTTAACTTTTAATTTAGACTTCAAATTTTTTAAGTGTGTGTTTAGTTGTAAGTTTGGAACTTGCATGAAATGAAAATAAATTATAGATAATAGAAAATTGTTAATTAAATGTATTTGATTAGCTTAAAGCTTGAGGAGCTCACGCATGTCAATGATTGAGGTGGTTGCTCTGATTGATGTGTTTGTTCGAGATAAGACTTGAAGTGCTTGCGTGGTGCTTGATCGGGATAAGGCTTGAGGTACTTATTCGGGCAAGGCTTGAGGTGCTTAATTCGGGGGGGAGGTAAGGCTTGACGTACTTCCTAGGGGTAAGGCTTGATGTGCTTGCGCAGGACAATGCACCCTAGACTGCCATGGAAAATAAAATGGTAATCATGTTATATGAACGTTAATATTGACATAAAATTTAAAACAATATTATGTGAAATTATATTATTAGATAATTTAAAATACAGTCAATTTTGCAAGGCTTGAGATACTTGTTCAGAGCAAGGCTTAATGTGCTTGCTGGGTGTAAAGTTTGAGGTACTTATTCGGGACAAAACTTAAGGTGCTTGCATGAAACAAGGTTTGAGGTGCTTGTTCACGATTAGGCTTGAGGTACTTACGCAAGGAAAAGCTTGATTTTCAATCTACATTATGAACGAAATGGGATCATATCCCGACGATGACAAGACAAAGGGTGGATATTTTGCTCTAACAAATGTTGAAAGTAAATATGGGCGTACTGGCTTGAAAACCTGAATGAAGAAAAATGTAGCGTACAAGTCCATGAATATAAAATAAAAAATCTAAACAACTTCTAAATAATGTCTGGTAACCTGCTTATTGTCACAAATTTACCGACTACAAGGGCGACCTCCACGAGCTCTTCTTGATGGTTAAGTTCGAGATCGATCGTAACTGTTACCCTCGGGTGCTCATTTCTTAGGGTTGTCATTCCTCAACGTTTTTCGTCATTGACATAAGCCCTGAGGAAACCCCATTTTATCAAGGACTCGGTTGCAAGTTATAAGGCTTTGCAAGTGTCTTCGTGTGTCCATGATCTCGATGGAATCATAAAACTTGCTCTCATCTCGGGTATTTGGAGGAGATCTTATTCTTTGAGGTCATTTAATTTCCTTGAGATCTTTGATCTCCATCAAGATGTTGGATCTCGAGGTGTTCAAATGTGTGAATGATGTAGGAGAAAGGTCTGACTTCTATCTATCTAGAGTATTGTCCTGCTCTATATTGGCTCGTACTGTCTCTTGTATTCAAGATTTTCCGTAGTCGAGCCCTCTTTCCTTGGATACAAGGTCTTTTCCATATTGATGTATTTCTCATCCCTTGTGAGGAACTCGCTCACATATTTCAATGGGTTTTTAATAAAGACATCTTGAATTACTCAGATTACAACATGTATGATGGTGAAGACGGCAAATGTAAAATGTAGGTCGGGTATTGGAACCTTTTTGTATTAAACTATGCAATAAAGTTACGTAGGGGTTCGTTCTGTCCTTGATGAAGCTGCATGAAAGACATGATGGTCTTCCAGATGCGTTTGCTACTTGCAAAAAATACTAAGAAATTGTTGGCTAGATTTGAGAATGAAGCGATTGAATTGGACTCTAGGATATAGAACAAATCTCGGGATGCATTAGTCAAAGTCTGCGGGAAAGCTTTGCACATCATCGAGTTTGGAACAACTTACGGGTTCATGAAGTCAATAAATACATTAAGGCGATTGATCAGTCGGTAGTTCTATTATACTCCTTTATTCGAAGATATTTGAATCAATTCGATAGTGAATATGACAAAATCTCGAGAGTGAATGGGATGTTCGAAATGAAACCCGTCGACCACTAAGTGTTCCGGCATGGGCCGACTATTATTCCATCTTGAATGATTTTGGTGAATTCATTCGAGGTCACAGTGATGGATGCCCGAAGCTAAGGTCGTGGGAGGAAGTTATGGTTTACTCGAGGACCCGTACCAACATTGTTAGTCGAGCTCGAGCATTAGCCATAAAATTGACCAAGGGCATTGACACTGGAGGCGAGTACTATGCGATTAAAAACTGAGTTACCATAGAAACTTGTGGCAAAGCTTTTCGAATGTCTCCGGAGTAACAACTATAGGTTGAGATGTCGATACCTTCGGCGTCACCACTAGAAGGATTGGAAGATCCCCGGTAAGGGACTGAACTAGAGTAGATGAACTTGTTGTCCACCGATGGTACCAATGATGCTACCAAAAATATGCACATGTTACTCGATCTTAATAATTGGGAGTGAGCATGAGCAGCCTTTCGAAACCAGAGCCTAATGACATAGTTTGAGCACGAATAGAATTTTCAAAACCTAACCTCAATGACAAAGCTCGAACTATCGATACTCAAGCTCGATGAAAAAGTGTGACCATAAACAGGGCCTCTAGAACTTGAATAAAGGTATTGAAGTATGTCATCTTCGCCTCTTCAATGCTTATATTAATGAAGTGGAAATATAAGCATAAGGCTATGACTGAATTAATGTAAAAGCGTACCTGAATAATAAGCTAGGGAAAGTATTTTTATAGGGCTAGATAGTGCAATCTTGGTGGGATTGGGTCACCTGAATATCTTATCTACTCAAGAGTCCTGAAGGACATGAGAGTCCTATTAATGTTTGACAATAAAGTTTAATTGGAATTGTAGATCTGCAGTAATTGGATAGCATGAGGACAGCTATAGTGGAGCCCTTCTAGATTAAGGAACCTAATAGAGAGAGGAGAAGAAGAAGAAGGATAGTAAGGGACATGAGATGCCCAAAGGCCTCAAGGTCGAGATCGAGCTTGGCCACATGAAACATGAGGATGCTCTAGTCCAAGGAGAGTTCTCGGGGTTATCATGACCAAGAGCACCAAGTCGAGCCTGACCACAAAAATTCAAGGATGTTCTAAGCCAAATGAGTGCTTGAGTTTATCATGATCTCGAGTCCAATGCTGTGGTGTGGTTAGGCCATACATAAATTGTACACATTAGTTAGCAATTGGAATTCTAAAACTCCAAGATGTAACAATGTAAGTTTTTATGTTTTACTTTTTTATTTTTTCATAAATCTTTTGTTTGCACGGGGTTATCATGACCAAGAGCACCAGGTCGAGCCCGACAACAAAAGTTCAAGGATGTTCTAAGCTAAATGAGTGCTTGAGTTTATCATGACCTCGAGTCCGAAGCTGTGGTGTGGTTAGGCCATATATAAATTGTACACATTAGTTAGCAAAATGTAACAATGTAAGTTTTTATGTTCTACTTTTTTATTTTTTTCATAAATCTTTTGTTTCCATGGTTTCAAAATTTAAGCTTTCTTGGTTGATGGTGTCCGAGCGCCGACCTCGATTAAGTATAATATCTTCAAAACACCAAGCGCACTGGTAAAAGTTTAGGTCGGACCCCTAAGTTAAGTTTGGTCTAATGACCGCTGTAATTCCAAAAAACATAATCATTACAGATTATTTACCATGTTTCTAAGCCACCCATCTTATCAATCAATGAAGGACATCTGGCAAAAATAATGATACACCTCCTTTTTTCACCAATCAGCTGCAAAGGCTCTTTACTCGATGTTGGCTCATCATGCTCTGACAAGGCAATAGGGCCAACATCATGATGACCTGATGATAGCCGACCATAATAGCTAATCAGAAACAAGATCATTGGCACACCCCAAGCTCAATATTGTAGATGATGTGATTGAACAAGACTTAAGTCGGCCAATGATGAGTTCATTCTCCCTATAAATAAGGACAAATGCTCCTCTTCCAAAGACAAAGCTTCGCCTACCTTATGACTTAAAACAATACACTTTTACCAACCTCTTTGTAAAATGATTATGTTCTTAGCTTTCGAGACAATTATCAATAAATTCACATTTTTCTTAAAGTTGGTCGAGAATTATGATTACAATTTTTTACGTCAACAGTTTAGCGCTAGAAGGTGGACCCTCTTGTATAAACAGCCCTCATTTTCCAAACAAAATCTACACTAAATCAACCCACAACAAAATATCATCATGAATCACAGTTCAACTTCTATAAATCAATCTCACTTTCGGAGGAGACTAGATCAAACAGAGGTCTTTAACAGATAGCAGATGTTCGAAGGCCAGTAGATCAGCGTGCTGTCCATTTTTCAACATGCTGAACGTCTCCTTCACAGTGGATTAGCGTGTTGTCTATTTTTCAATGTGCAGACCTTGTATCATTGGTGCACCATCCGCAATTTGACTAGAGTCTTATCAGGTATAGAGTTTTGCTATTTGAAGGTTCTACATTCTATCAAATGTTTGTGGCCAGTTCAATATTATATTCAAATAAATAATATTGATAGATACATAGTTACAAAAATGTCATATAATAGTTGTTACGCCTTACAAAACTATGACACACACGTGGCCTCAATTAACCTACATGGTCAACGGTTCGGGGGCTCCACGCCTTATACACTAACATGGATGGACCCAATTACACGCAGACGGCCCGTTTCAAGTGTGAATGACCCGTTTTCCCTGTAAAGAAAAACTGGACTAACCCCATTACACGTAGACCCCATTCCAAGAGCCGATCCAGTAAGAGGCAATGACAAGATCTTGATGAGATCTTGTGCCACGTGATTGATAAGACAACTCACTACTGCCACCGCCATTGCAAACCAATTTGGTCAAGTCCAAACCGCAAGTTAAGCTTTATGGATACAAAAATGGTATTAATATTCAAGGCTGTGATTGATATATTTCTATGACTAGAGAGGTCAATCATTTGGATGAGGCCACGTGCATTGTCATCTAATGGCCTTCATTCACCCTGCCCAAATATAAAAGCTCATACTTAGTGACATTCAAAGGTAATGCAAGTTTAGACTCATGAAGCTATATTCTTGCAACACACACATCTTACTTATTCACCCCAAAGTCGGCCCTATTTTTCATTGGAAGCTCACATTTTAAGCTTTCTCACACTCATAGAATTACTTCTCCAATTAACTTGATCGTCGGAGTGCGCTCTGCCAACTCCACCCCTTCCCAAAAAGGCCACGTGCGACTAACGGTTTGTCCAAGTGTGCAGAAACCTAGCTTACGTGAACGTGAGAGGCATTGGGATCTATCGACCACATTATTGGACATTTTTTAGGGTCAACAGATTGGCGACATCTGTGGGAATTTCGACATTATAACCACGAGCATCTTTGTGGTAAATGTCATTGAAAACGGAACCTTGAAGAAAAACTTGGTTCTTAAAGAAAGAATTGATGTAAAGAGAAAGCAGCTAAAACACATGTTTTTAACTCCAAGTCAAATAAACGTCATAAGTTCTAGCCACTACGAATCACGGGGCAAAAAAAACAACAAGAGACTTCTAAAGAGGTCCTCCGAATAAATGGGAACTTGCATTTTTCCCACCACCAACACAGGTGAGGCGGCACCACATCACGTTTAGCCAGGAAAGTAGGGGAGGTGGCTGCAAATATGAGGAACATTGCCCAATAGAATGCTATCATGCAACATCTACTCATGCAAATGCACCAGGAAGCAAGATACCAAATACCTCAGTAGGGAATGTTTCCCCAAGAAGGCGAGGAAAATGACACGGCGGCCTATCCTCAAATGCACAGAATGGAGACCGATCTAGCAGAGAGAGAGGTAAAAATGGACACCTCCACCAACTATGATACTAGCCGACCCGACAATAACATGCCACATAAATTTGGGACTGCAAAAATTTGGTATATCCGTATTTAAGCTGGTAGCATTAGAAGCTGGCCAGACCTCAAAAAGGCATTTTGAACTTATACTTGTTTAGCAAAGAAAGAGAAGCCCCCATCCAAAGGCTGGAGGACATGAAGCAGCAAGCAGGTGAAACTTTGAAAAGCTACTTAGCTTACTTAACGGATAAGATAACCTATTGTGAGTAGGTTACAGATAGACCAGCCATTTCCACTCTAAGAAAATGCATCAACATGAACACCCTATTTTGGAGGGATGTGCGAAATAAGAATCCTTCCTCTTATGATGGCTTAGTAGAAATGATGAAGAGTGAGATTGTCAACGAGGAACTGATTGATCACCGCAACCAAACTTCATTGGGACTCCCACAGCTCTAGAGACAGGGGCGAGGTCCTGTTTCACACTTGGTAAACCAGCAATGGACCCAAGCAGAACATACAATAGCCCCCCACCTCAGGCTAAGCATTAGCCATTACCACGCTAAACGCAATGCCCTCTTTGGCATACGAAAAGGTCAGATCTGAGGTTCAAAGACAATCGAATAATTCTAGGAAAAGAGGTAGGGAAAGGAACATGGAGCCTAGAAATAAGCAATACTGAACCTACCATCGAACCAACGGCCACAGCACCGAGGACTTCTTCTCTAGGCCATACCATGAAGAGACATTATTGGTGGCCCACATGTGGGAGGAGAGTCAAGAAATACTCAGAGAAATTACACAAGGGAAGCAAAGAATCCTCCCATGACGAGATATTTAGTCAATAACACTGCTCGTGGATTTGGGACCATCCCACCAATAACTTTTTCACAGAAAGACAAGGTTGGGGTTCATTATCCCCATTGCGACACTTTGGTTGTAAGAGCCGTCGTAGCCAAAAATGGGTTTAAGCACATGTTGGTGGACAATGAGAATTCTGTTAACATCCAATTTGGATCCATCTATGATAAGATGATGGTAGTTCATAAGCTCACCTCCATGACTGCCCCCTTATATGGTTTTATTGGCTATAGCAATGTTCCTAGGGGAGGATCACATTGATAGTGGAAATGGGGAAACCTCACTTACTGCTTATCACTTCATGGAATTTCTCATTGTAAATTATTAATCCGCCTACTATGGAGTGTTGGGGTAACCTGATATGAAAGAACTTGGGACGTTACCTCCATACACCACTTATGTATGAAATTTTCTACTGAAAGAGGAATTGTTGCAAGTTGGGAAGAAGCTTGATTCAAAAGAAAAGATGAGGCTTAAAGGCTTCCTACTTAACAACTTAGACATGTTTGCATGGAAGGATGAAGATATAGTGGGCGTCAACCCCAAAGTTAGTTGGCATCATCTTAACGTGGACCCCAAGTTCACCTCTTACAAGAAAAAGAGAAGAGCCTTAAACCCGGAGCCTTGAAAGAAAAGGTGCAAAAGCTCATATCCAACGAGTTCATAAGGGAGGCAGTGTACCCAAAGTGGATCTCCAACACATTCTTGGTAAAAAATCCAAAAACAAATAGAGAGTTCGCATAGACTTTTCCAATCTCAACCAAGCATGCCCAAAGGATAGCTTTCCGCTTCCAAAGATCGATCAGTTAGTTAACTCCACTACATATCATAAACTCTTAAGCTTTATGGATGCATACTTAGGGTATAACCAAATTCTCATGCACCTAGCTGACGAGGAGAACACCTCATTCATCACCAACAGAGACCTCTACTATTACAAAGCCATGCCATTTGACATGAAAAATGATGGAGGCAACGTATCAATGGTTAGTCAACAAGATATTTGTCGACTTCATAGGTAAGACGATGAAAGTATACGTTGATGATATGCTTGTGAAGAGCCTTAAGATTGCGAATCACATCAAACACCTAGAGGCCACTATCAAAATCTTAAAGAAGTACCGGATGAAGCTAAACCCATTAAAGTGTACTTTTATTGTAGCTTCGGGAATATTCTAGGGCTAAATGGTCAACCAGCAAGGCATTGAAGCAAACCTTGAAAAAATTAAGGCCCTGCTGAATATGAAATCCCTCTGTAAGCCTAAAGAAGTACAGGGTTTGGCGGGTTGTCTAGCGGCGCTGAGTCGCTTCATATCCAAAGCAACAAATAGGTGTTTTCTGTTCTTTAAGATTCTGAAGGGAGGAAAGATATTCCAGTGGAATAAGGAGTATGAAAAGGGTTTCCAGGGGCTGAAGATGCATTTGGGGCAAGCCCTCCCTCCTCTCAAAGCCCAAGGAGGGAGAAGCATTGCTTTTATATTTGTTCGTAAGCGCAGAGGCTATGAATTCAGTTCTGGTAAGGAAAGAAGGTTGCATGCAACTGCCCATTTACTACGTGAACAAGTCCTTCCTACCAGCTGAATCATATTACACTGATATGGAAAAGATTGCTTTGTCACTTATGATTGCTTCTAGGAAGCTGAGGCCTTACTTTCAGGCCCACAGTATACATGTGTTGACAAGACTTATGGTGCTCCAAAAATCAGATACTTCAAGGAGGCAAATGAAATAAGCCATGAAATTGAGCAAATTTGACATCTTATATCAACCAAGGACTTAATGAATAGGCAAGCAATGGCAGACTTCATAGAGGAATTCATTGAGGCAACGGACATCAATGTGGCGATGGAACCAGCAGATTCCCCAGCCTGGAAACTATTTGTTGATGGATCTTTTGGAGAAACGAGTTCTGGGGCTGGTGTATTGCTGTAAGGGCCACAAACTTAATTCCGCGGTGAGGTTTAGTTTTAAGACCTCCAACAACACGACTGAGTATGAAGCGTTTCTAGTAGACCTCAGATTGGTAAAAGAAATACAAGTCAAGAGCTTAGCAGTTTGTAGCGACTCACAGTTGGTTGTAAGTCAAGTCAATGGCAGCTTCACAACCAAGGATAAAGGCTTGGCAGCATACCTGAAAATGGTGATAGACCTGCTCACTACTTTTGAGAAATTTGAGCTGACCCAGATATCGAAAGCGGAGAACCTACACATGGATGCTCTATCAAAATTCACCAGCTGCAAAGTCTAAACTGCTTAAAATTGTACTAGTGAAATACCTTCCTAGACCTTCCACATCCAAAAGAGAGGAGGTGATGTGGATTGAAGGAACCCCGAAGTGTATGCAATCGATTGTTACTTACCTCAAGGATCAAGTATTGCTAGAAGATAAAGAAAAAACCCACAAATTCAGGCATAAAGCCGCCCACTATGTAATCCCCGCTCTTACGATGTACCGAATGGCAAGAATCCAATTATGTCTTACGAGAGGTTCATGAAGAAGGGCGTGCCAGCCACATAGGAGGTCCAGAAAAAATGGTGGCAATATCTATACCATAGACGAGCTTTATGTTCGGCCCACATAAGAAATGAAAGCCTAATACTAGTCTGATATGCCTTAAATAAATCTTTCTAAGACCAAATTCACTCTCACGTTATTTTCGAAGAGATCGAATTATAAGTATAAAAAATGAAAGGTAAAAGAGAATTTATAAGTTTCTATTTGAGGATTAATGCTTCTATTTTCTTATCTTGTTCAGTAAATAAATTATATGGACCAAGAATAAAATTTATTTAATGACCCACTTTATTTTTCCTGAAATTCAAATACATATGTGTATATTCATTTGTGCGAAACAATTTAAAATGTTAAGGGTTATAAAAGACATAAAATATTTTCATTAGTTGGTGAATAATTAACACATTTAAACCCCTAAATATACACACACATAGCAGCTCAATTTCCTTGAAGAAATGAGAGATGACTCACAGATAAAGCTAGCTTCCTATCAGAGAAAAATGGCAAGGTACTACAACGCCACGGTCAAGAAAAAGTCATTCAGAAGGGCTATCTTGTGCTCAGAAAAGTTTTCCTTTTTTCAAAAGAGCCTGGTGTTTACACATTGGGTCCAAACTGGGATGGCCCCTACCGTATATCAGGCGACGTGAGACCAGGGACTTTCCTAATTGAAAAGTTGGATGGGAAGATGCAGCCCCACCTTGGAATATAGAGCACTTAATGTATTACCAGTGAGGCCATGATCATTGCTTGTATATATTTTTTATTAATGTAAATGTCGGTTCTCCAATTCTTGCAAGTATGACAAGTTCACATTCCGCCAACAGTTAAAATATGGCGAGCCCTTGTCTCCATCAAATTATTAACTACAACAAGCTCATGAGTTACGTATGACAAGCTCATACACTCCACTAACGGCTAAAATATGGCGAGTCCATATCTCCATCAAATTATTAACTATGACAAACTCATAAGTTATCTATGACAAGCTCATACAGTCTACCAAGGTCAACTATGGCGAGCAGATATGTTGTTAATTCAGATCATTTATGTATGACAAGTTCATACATTATTATCATCATCATCATCATCATCCAAGGTCAATCATGGCGAGCCCATATGTTGTTAATTCAGATCAGTTTGGTATTATAAGCTCATACATTATTATTATTATTATTATTATTATTATTATTATTATTAAGATCATCATCATCATCATCTAAGGTCAACTATAGCAAGCACATATGTTGTTAATTCAGATCAGTTACGTTTGACAAGCTCATACATTATTATTATTATTATTATTATTATTATTATTATTATTATTATTATTATTATTATTATTATTATTATTATTAGTATCCGGACAACTATAGCGAGCCCATATGTTGTTAATTCACATCAGTTAGGTATGCCGAGCTCATACGCTATTATTATTCAAGGTCAACTATGATGAGCCCATATGTTGTTAATCCAATTTGGTATGACGAGCTCATACATTATTATTATTATTATTATTATTATTATTATTATTATTATTATTATTATTATTATTATTCAAGGTTAACTATGGCGAGCCCATAGGTTGTTAATCAAGTTTGGTATGAAAAACTTATACATCATCATCATCATCATTATTATTATTATTAGAGGTTAATTATAGTGAGCATAAATGTCTTCAGCAAGCTTTAAGTGAGACCAGTTCATATTACGTGCTAAGATTATTATGGCGAGCCCATATGATAGTCGACAGCTAAAGTTACATCAGCAACAAACACAAAGGGATTGAAGAAAGAATTTCTTTTATATATGATCAAATTCATTACAAAAAGAGGGGCTTGCTACAAAAATATTACAAAGTAAAAGGCCTAAAGTTTAATCAGTTGCATCATCCTGCTGAGGCTCCTCTGGGACATCTATCTCCTCCACATATTCTTCAACGTCATTGGCAGGAGTGGATGGCTTAGCATGCAGAAATTCTTCTTTTATGGTAGCCAACTTCAGTTAGGGATGCAGCTTGGCAAGTCTCCTAAAGACTTCATTGTATGCGACCCTCCTCCAATACAAGTCGAGGCCATCATACTCAATCGTTTCATGAAAGTAGGCGATATATTAATTCACAGCTGCCTCTCCTGCCCCACTCAACTGATGCTTTAAATTGGCAAATTCAGATGTTAGCTCTTCAACATGAGCTTTTAGTTCTTCTTTCTCCCTATTAGCCACCTCTAAGATTGATGAAGCGATTTTTTGCAGATTATCAGAGTTCTTCACACGCTTCATCAGGGTATTAACCTCGGCTTAGCAGAGGGAGACTTCCTTCTTCAATTCATTATTCTCCTTAAGAAGTGCCTCCATCCTCAACTCTGCCTTAGCCTGCTTTACCTTGGAGGCTTCAACGGCTTCACTGGCTAAAGATGCCTCAGTATTTGCTTTATTCAGGGCTATCTCAGCATCCTTAGCCCTTTTGAGATGCTCCTTATTGAGGCCATGCAGCGGCCTCATATGCTTTCTTGAGAGCGAGCCTGCAGGGCGAGCCTAGCCTCTACCACATCAACTGCATCGCAGGTCTCAGCTAACGAGTAGTACTTATCAGTCAAGTACTTATGTTAAATCCTTGTAGTCCTCTGAACCTCAGCAGGAAGTATCTCCATTACCGTTGAAGCTATCTCGTTAGACCTCCCACCCAAAACATTTTGGGTCTTTCCTTTAGAGGGGCCATACCTCCATGCCTTGCTTATTCCTCACAAGGCTCATCTCCTCCTCCACATCAACGATTTTCACCAAGAAGATAGGTTCAAATTGAATGGGTCATCGAAGTGACTCCCCAAGGGTTGTCTGGTATATTGGGGGAGGATCAAGTTTGGTATTCTTTGTCAAAGCCAACCTCTTCTTTTGGGGCCTCTCCATCGAAGTCTCTATCTCCATTCTCTTTTTCTCTTTCTTTTTTGGAGGAGGTGGTATGTTCATTTGGAGATGCGGGCCAATTCATCTCGTCGATTTTTGCAGGTAGAGGAAGTGGAGCTCAATGCCTTATTTTCTTCACCTCTCTAAAGCATCTCATAAAGAACATGTCTGGCTTGACATATTCCTTTTTGACGTCCTGACTTGCAAGTAAAATATGAGCTGTCATCAGTTGGGTAAAAGAAAGTCAACTCAGCAAAACTACCGAAATGATTGATCATGAGTTGGTTTACCTTTGGTAGCCATCAGCTGATGGGTCACAAAGAGGTTCTGCTTACCAAGTACATTCTTGAAGTACCTATTCTCTAACGACAGCTCGTAGATTGCCTTGATAATGACCCAATCAGATGGCTCGAGTTCGAACCGATTAACTGCAGCTGCACAAAGCGTACATCAAAAAACATGAAACAAAGAATAAAAGCACAAGGAAAATATTACACTAGCTAAGACTAGACTCACTAACTAGTGGTACTGGGTTGGCACAATTATCTCCAGGACCGTATCCCTCCATTTTCTACGAACGACCCCTAACCTAGAACCAAGACGATTTCCAGTTCTTGATAGAGGTTGGAGTCCCCTAGATAAAGGGAGAGTACGAGCCCCAAAGGTTCATACAATACCACCCTATGCAATCATTTCCACCACTCGAGGCTCGTGGTTGAAAGAGGGTTTGGAAAACGTGTGGAGGCATATCCTCGCCAATAGTGACTTCCTCCCAAAGAAGAAAGATCCCTACTACTTAGCTTCATGCATTTGGCACTAATTGGGTTAGGGCTAGATTATAGTGCCTAAAGATATATCTAAAGAAAGGGTGTAGTGGTAGGTTCATCCCCCCACTCAAAATAGCCTCGCTCACTGCTACACACCCCACCCTAAGGAGCAAGTCCTCTCCTCAGGGGTTGGCACAAACATTTCAATATTATCAAGGATTCTATACATCTCCCTAAAGGTTTCCATCTCACTCTCCTTTATATTTGTCACCCACAAAGAGGCCCCTCATCTAATACTATAGTCTATGGGGCCATCTGGCATCATCCATGCATGGTCTCCATGATTCTCTCGGTGGGAATCACAGAAGGTAAACCCACCTCGGCACAAATTAGTGCTATATTTACTTCAGGAGACCCCCAGAAACATTATTTTTCGAAGAGGAAGCCATTTTACATGAATAAGATGGGAAATTTGAAAGTGTTGGGTACTTACGCAAGTTCTAGATGCTTGGAGATGGAGAAAGCAAATTTGTTTGCCAGAAAAAGGACGGAAGAGGTGCTTAAAGATCTCAAGGATTTTCGACACTTGGAATATTTAACTTTCACAAAGTGCAGAAAGAGAAGGTAGGGTTTGGACCTTTTATATATATAGGATGAATGAACCCCCACCATTTGTAATTTCATCCAACACGTCAAAACCAAAATGCACTTGTTCAAAATTCAAATCAAGGGCTCAGATGATGTCATGAATTACACGTGCATTAGATTCAAGTGAGCTTCGCCAATAGTAAGAAACAATCATCATTGTGTATTAAATGCGCACATAATACAAGCCTTGGAAACCGCCATACCACTTAGCTGTTTTTCATTGAGAACTAACATTTATTTTAAATCATTAGAGCACGTCTCCCAACAGGCTTCAATTTAATCAAAGAGGCTCGCCATTTCCTCCAATGGCCTCGCCTTGTATTATTCAGCCTTATCACAAGCTTCAATTTAATCAAAGAGACTAGTTATTTGCTCCAAGGTTCTCGTCTCATATTATTCAACCTTATCATAGGCTTCATCTTAACCATAAGTGCTCAACCTTTGCTCCAAGGGCCTCGCCTCATATTGTCCAGCCTTACAACATGCTTCAATTTAAGTAAAGAGGCTTGCCATTTGCTCCAATGGCCTCACCTCGTATTATTCAGCCTTATCACAGGCTTCAACAATCAAATAGGCTCGTCATTTGCTCCAAGGGTCTCGCCTCCTATTATTCAGCCTTATCATTAGCTTTAACTTAATCATACGGGCTCGACCTTTGCTCTAAGGGTCTTGCCTCATATTGGTCAACCTTATCACAGGTTTCAATTTAATCAAAGAGGCTCGCCATTCACTCCAAGGGCCTCGCATCGTATTATTCAGCCTTATCACGTGCTTCAATTTAATCAAAAGGTTCACCATTCGCTCCAAGAGCCTACCTCGTATTATTCAGTCTTATCATAGGCTTCAATTTAATCAAAGAGACTTTCCATTTACTTCAAGGGCCTCGCCTCGTATTATTTAGCCTTATTGCAGGTTTCAACTTAATCACAGAGACTCGACCATTGCTCCAAAGGCCTTGCTTTGTACGCAAGCTTCCACTCCATCACAAAGACTCCTCACTACCACTTCAACTCGAAAGTCCATGCATTATATGTATAATCATACCGAAATTCTGGGATGGTTGTTACACCCTGCAAAACTAGGACCCACACGTAGCCTCAATTAACTTATATAGCGAACGATTCAGGGGCCCCCACGCCTTATACACTGATATGGGGAGACCCAACTAGATGTAGACGACCTGCTTCAAGTGTGAACGAAATCCAATTTGGGTTGACGTGAGAGGCATTGGGATCTGTTGGTCATATTATTGGTACATTTTTTTGGGGTCAATAATAACTATAAAGTGTATTTCAGTAATTTCCAAGGTCGTGTATCTTCACTTCGAATTCTCTTAATAAAATTATCCTACGTAGGACCTTTATTGGGGACATACATTCTCCTTCTAAGCAACATATTAAACTATGAGATTTTGATGGTTTCGCTAGACCTAACTCATTTCTCGATTAGCTTGATAGTTTTGAAAAATTCTTTGAAATTCACAACTTAAATGACTCTCGTTATCTTTATCTTGCTAATATGACACTTGTCAGATCTGCTAGGTATTACTGGATCCTTCTTGCATAACATTGATATCCTAGGTCAATGTCCTATCACTTCGTAAGATTAAATGAAACGAATATTAAGCAACAAATATGCTCATGTATACTATCGATCTCAATTGATATACTAGTTCTTTTTAAACTGTAAAAAGATACATCCATCGTTAGGGAATATCTAGCATATTTTGAAAATTTATTGCACAGTTGTAATATTTATGAAGCTCCTCATAGTATAGCATTTAAGTTTATCCAGGGTTTGAATCATGAAATCATACGTCATGACATTCCTGCACCACAATCCTTAGATGAAGCTTACCGATAGGCAAACCTATGGGACATGTCTTTCCGTCTTCACCAAGCATGTGATAAGTTATGCATCACCTCCTAAGTCTAGTTGTGTTCCTCTTGAGAAAGATAATGAAGTTTTCATTGTTGAGTCAATTGAATGTTATGATAGCGAGGATGAGGAATTATCTATAGTGTTGTCACCGGAGTCAAACAATCCACTTGTCCTCGATTGCATGCCGAGGTCATTCTTGCCTATTTCTTTGTGTAACTCTACCGTTTCCTTTTATTTGAATTTCTCTCCATGATGTAACACTCCCTTGCTTTACACATTTTTCAAGGTCATTGTTCGATCACATACTTTTCCTATCAACATTCGGTTATTGCCTTCTAATTACCATCATAGTATTTTAACTCCTTATTTTGTCAATTTTCATGTCAAGTTTAAAAAACAAATTATTTTTCATCATGAAATTTAAGAGCTTGCATTTAGTGCTCTTTTTAGGCACAAATGTTTTCATGATGTTTTTTTATGCCCTGTTGGGTGTTTCTTTGTCATGATTTCCAAAAATGAAAAAAAAAATGGATCAATCATTTGAACTTAAACTAATTTACTGGACATCACATTTAATGAAAGGTTTTGTTCAATATAGTAGAAGTATTTCTGTCGGGGCACATTCGAACCACCAATGTTGCATTTACTTAATTATGCAAGTCACTATGTGCTAGTTCATCGTATTTATCATCTGGATCTCATTATAAATTCTGTGGATGAGTTGTATAAGAAGTTGCTTATTGACTTTCCGTATCACTAAGTTATAAGGAAGATCGCCCTCCTTGATCAGTTCAGATGTTTGAGAATTTTTTTTCAGATTCGATTGTTGACATATGGATGCTATCGCTACTTGGTTAGGATAAAAGATCGTCATCCTTGGTCATGAAGTTGTAGTCTATCTCAAAGAGAAATGATAGAGTATTAAAATAAATAATATAATATTTAGTTTCCAATTTTAAAACTTATTTTAGGAAACATAATTAGTGATTTATTTAAAGTATTTTCATACTTCAATTAGCATTAGTGTCTATGCAATGTAATTGAGATAAGCTTGATATATTGAAATAATTTATTTCTCCCCCAATATCTATATTCTCCTACCTTGTTCTTCTCTCATCTCTCTCATTTCTCTTCCCATCTCATCTCCCATTTCCTTTACCCTTCTCTTACAATTGTTTTATTGTATCCTGGGTCACCATCCATCATGTTTTTATAATGTTTTGGCACCTTTGTTACACATTACCAAAAGTAAAATCCAGATTGAATTCAATTCATGAATTATTTGTCTCAAGAATTTTTATTTTCACTTATTTTTTCGTACAAGAGTAGCAATATTCCATCCCTACACTAATGCCTTCTCTTGTCTATAGTGCTTGACCCGGGTTTACTTTTATTCGTTGGATTTGTGAATCATTGGGCAATGTGAGGATCTTTGGTTAGGTATCTCTGAAGGAAAAATTGGCTGTGCTGCAGTAGGTTTCTTACATTGATCTTGGGCATGTATCCATAAGCCATAGAAATCATCACCGACTTTGAAGAAAAATTCTAGAGGATTATGGGATTTTCACCAACCTATTTCTTCTACCTTCCCTAACTGACATTTGTAGAAAAATCTAGGAAATGCTTAGAGCTACAGCCACTGACATACTAGAATGATCCATAACCAAGTGAGTTAGTGTGTGTGTGTGTGTGTGTGTGTGCGCGTGTGTGTGTGTGAGAGAGAGAGAGAGAGAGAGAGAGAGAGAGAGATTAATCAAGTAAGTTAGTGAAGTTAATTAGTGATAGAATAAGCAAGGTGTTACTTAAATTAGTGGAGAGATTTTTTGTGTGTTTGTTTCATATAATAATTTTTAAAGTGTAGATCCATAATAAAATAAATTTTTGGGTTTTAAACTCAACAACTTGGTATTAGAGCTAAACATATTCTTAGTGAAGTCGATTTTTATTAACCCGCAAGTGTACGGATCATAACAAGTAATGTAGTGGACCAACGAGTATGGATATCGTTCTCACGAAAACTATTATCTAACAATTGGTTAAATTATTTCTAACTTTAATTTGATCAAAAACAAATAATAAAGTTTTGTGATTGATGTCTAAATTATTCTAACTAAAACTAAATTATCTAACATACACAATTTATCAAATTTGGATTTTAAAAGTATGAATGTTGATGTTAGGACTTACAATTTTATCTATGAATCCATAACCTAACTTAATAAACAAACAAACATGCAAAAGGTTTGGTTAGATAACATGTCATTTTGTCTCAGGACTGAAATCATTGTATTAAATGTATAAACAGCTTCAACGTTGCATTACCAAAATCAATATCTACTTTTCCAATACAAAACTGATGTGTTTATGAAGAATTAAGTAAAACACTATAAATTCATGAGTTGTTTCGATTTCCGACTCTTGATGGTCAAATTTTTACTTTCATCACTCGTAAGATTCATACACCCCCAAACTTATTCTTTTTTACTCTTTTCCAGTGTGATCTAAGGCTGAATCTTTATAACAATTCCACACCCTCTTTAGTTTAGATGAATTTCACTAATTGCAAGTCGATATTTCAACAAATAAGGATTCTCCAAATTTTGATTACTTCAATCTCCAAGACTCAACTATGCTAATAATCACATATCAAAGATCTAACTTTCTCAAATAGGTGTCTGGAACATAATCAAGGCATGTAATATGTAAATACCTAATTTTTTTGTATCTTATGTGCAGACTTCTCTCCATCAAACTTTCTAAATAACCCTTGTAGCGAGTTTTAAGCCGGTGACTCACAAGTTAGATGAACATAGGGTACCAGGTTTTTAGATACCCCTACAAGCTTAATCACTCGAGTCATAAAAATTACGAAGAGACATTCAACAATACGATAACCTTTCTCTCTCTTTCTCTCTCTTTTTATCATGATTAGTGCAATGCCCTTCATTAAACACTCGTTCTCAAAAATTGACCCCTGACTTAAGATTTTCATCTAATTTTTATCATATTGGCATTAGACTATTCACACAAGAATTTACACACATGGAATCCTCATCCATATTCATATCTCTTTACAACAGTAAAATCACCCCCAAACTAATCTAAATTTGGTTGAAGGATGTATATTGTAGTAATTTTTGGATTTAGCATCTAAATTCTACTATTTCAACATAATAAGCATATAAATCAACCCATTACTTTATAATGTTAAACTTAATTCATGTGCGCAAATAGTATCAAGTTTTACATGGATAAGAATCAATTAATCTAAACATGTAACATATCCACAATTTATAAATTAATACATAATTCCAAATATATTTTTTGGAAGGGCTACCTAACCCACACAAGTACACAATAAAAAAGAAACTGTTTTTAAAAATTTTTAATTTTTTTATATAAAATAAAGAAGTAGAAACACACAATCACATAAAAATAATGAAACTAAAAACCACATAAGAATAATAAAACTAAAAACTCAATGTATTTTTCACCCTTAAACTTAAAGTAAACATTGTTCTCAGTGTTTTAAAGCCTAATATAGCACTTATAGGGGTAGGGAAGAAACGAAGAAGGTACTCCCCAAATTTTATGTCTGATATTTGAGGTGACTAGTTGGATTAGTTTATTCCTTTCTTTTCTAAGCTACATCTTGCTTGATATTCATGTACCTTTGAAAAATGAAAGAAGATAAATATAAGAGTTAAGAGACACTTTAAAAACAATAATGTGGCATATATGATAACCAGATTTTTTTTACGTCCCTGGAGCTTTGAAAAATGTGTCAGATATCTTTCCTACTATTTTTTACTCAAATATATGATTTTCTTTTAATAAGCTTAATATCAATATGATGACCCTCTTATTGAAATAAAAACACGCCTAAATCTAATGCACCTTAATAGACTATATGCAATGCAAATACAGAAAGTATTATAAATAAAAGGGTAAAAAATTAGGTTGCCTCTCAATAAGCGCTAAATTTAAAGTCTTTAGCTAGACTTTTGCACAAGTTCTTCATGGTACTTTGAATATGGCTTTAGAGGTCCTGCTTAACTTGCTTGATTTGACTTTGTTCCATATTTCATGCGTCCTCCAAAATAGTACTTTGCCCTTTTGAATACGATATGACTTGCCTAAATTGCCCAATTCAAAATCAATTAAGAATACTTCAATTTCCTCATCGACTTCAATTATAAAATCAATGAAGTTGGAGGTTTGCATGCTAATCCCATCTTCTTTGAATGCTACTAATTTATTTGGCTCCCTCATGATTAATTTATTCTTTTCTACATGTTCTTCTTCCTTGGTTCCTCGGGTTGAATAATGAAGAGATCCTCCATTGGCATGTTACGTGAATCATCTAAAACTGCTTGATATTCAGTCCATTTATATTTTTGCATGATGAAGTCTCCCATAACTATTTCACTGTCATCATCTTATTCATACAGATCATCAAATATAGCTTTCTTTACTTCCTCTGGGGTCGCCAATAACAAGAAATTTTTTGTAAGATGCAATGCCCCCACAATATTCACAAGTTAGTTTAATCTTCTCATAAACAATAGATTTGATATTTAGTCCCTTCAGACAGTCATCCTTATCAAATAATATAGGTTGATCGTATCCCCACTTTTTAAGTTCTTGTCACCATATTTAAGTCTTTAACTTTGTTTGGTTTAATTCCTTTAACTCTTATTATAAGTGGTAACTTAGATGGAAATCAGGGGATTGAATTATACGCATCTTAAGGTAACAAAAGGAAGAGACGTAAAGTATTTGAATCAGGTGATTGGGTTTGGGTGCTTAGGCAAAAATGGCTTGGTCGAATGCAAAAGAGATCAAGATTACATCCTAGAGGAGATGGTCAATTCCACTTCATTGCAAAGATTGAAACCATTGGCTACAATTTGGATCTTCAAGGTAAGTTTATGATAATTTTCATTTTTGTTGTTTCTTATCTTTCTTTCTTTGATACGGGTATATATTTCAAGTCGAATCCTTTAGAAAATGGAGGGGATGATGTGATTCATAATACGAGAACAAGTCTGGGGAATGATCCATTAATCGTTGAGGAAGGATCTTTGACTAGGTCGCGAGCAAAGCTGGTCAAAGAAGTAATGAGACTATTTGTTCAAGCCACGATGGACGAAACATTAGTCACGGCAAGCAAAGAGACAAATTTCATGTTTGGCAAGGGAGATGAAACGAAGTGGAGTAACTTAATTCAACCAATGGACGAAGAGGCTGGAAGGACAATTATGAGACCGCATAGTTGTTCAGGGCATGCGGTTTCATGCCCCTTTACCGAAACTCAAGTAGAGGATTTCAGTTGATCTATGTGACCGCATAGTATAAATTCAGCCGCGAATTTTCCAAATTTCGCACAATCTTCCTTTTAAGTTAAAATTCTATTTTGTGATTTTTTTTTCTTTCTTTCTTTCTTTCTTTTGCTTAATTCCTTTTTTTAGTTAGGTTTTATGGATTCTCCATAAATATGAGTCACTATATTCATTGTAAAGCACACAATTATTGAGAGATTATTGTAAGGCATTGCAACTTTCTTCTTGTTCTTCATCCAATTAATTCTGAACTTATCAAGATTATTTTCTTGTGGCGTTCAAACAAATCAAGTGAGATTCTTGAGTCTTGTAATCACAATGTCAACATATTGTCGGTGATTATTTTGGTTCCTTGGTTCAATATTTTTTAATCAAGTTTAAACATTGATTTCTTGGCTTTCTTAGGTTGAATCAATCTTGTGTGGGTTTCGTAGTTGTTATTGCTATGTGGGTTCGCATCAATTACTATTGTAGTGTTCGGTCAAATTCTTCTAAAGTATTCAATTTACTCTTCTTGAATTCTCATTGAGTCTATTTAACTAATTTAATTCCATATCTCTATATGAGTTGGCCAAAAAATTCAAAGTATTAAATTCAAAAATAAAATCAACACATGCATTTAAAGAACTAGAATCTTGAATAAAAGAGATAAATGGTCATACATAGATTACTTGTTCGTCCTAACTATGAATTTAGGTACTTATAATAATGAAAGAAAGATAAAAGTATAGAGTTTATAACCAGATTTTGAAATCTTGATCATGTAAAGAATTGGATCTTACACCAAGAACCTTCTTCAACCTCAAAAGTTTTCAAAACCTAGCTTTTTCTCTTTGATCTTGATGATTATGTGTTTTTCTCTCCTTGAAATTGTGTGGAACTCCTTCAAAAATGTCAAAAACATGTATTTATACTCCTCCTCGCGTTTTTGTAATATGTAGGGTTTTATGGGCCTTCAAAATGGGTCAAAAACGTTCCCTAAATACACCCAGGTAGCACATCAGCGCCATGGCATCGGGAAGACAGAATGCGCCACCTTTCAGAAAAATTTCAACACTACACCTTCTTTAGTATTTTTATCATAACTTTCTCTCCCAATATCCAATTTAATAGATTCAAATTGTATTGTAAAGATAACTCAAATGGTTACAAATTTACCAAATAACTACTTTCTAATTCGAATGTTTACTAGACCAAAAATAGGTCTCAATATTCAGCTGAAAATCTAAAACATCATTATACGGTTGAAAATTGATCTGTGAAAATATTTTAGTAATATTTCACTCATTTTGACTTCTAATTGCATCAAATTGACCCCTAGCATCCTCGAATCTTCATCATGAGTATAGACACAACTTTTGAATATTTACACTTTAATCCCCAAACTTTGGATCTTGTCCATTTTTCACCAATTTTCACTTATTTCTTTCAAATCCATTTATTTTCATCAAATTTCACATAACAACACATTATAATAAATTAGGCTATAATTACATTAAAAGAATTATGAAATGTCAATATTTTAGAGCCTGAATAAGTGTATAAAATACACTTATCACAAAGTGTTTTCTACATTTGATTTTTTGGGATGCGTATAACTAATCCTATCCCATATTCTTTCTTATAATCACCGCTAAAAATTAGACATTTTTTGTTTAAAATAATCCCAATTGTTTAGTTGTTCTTAGTAGAATGTATTCGATTATTATTTATGTTTTTCCTGTTTTAGCCAATCTTTTTCTCCTTGGGGTGCACAAATGTAGGCAATGATAACAACAAAGGCATAAAAAAATAAATAGTAAAATGATACAGGAAGCTAGGAAGATTACAAAGAATAGATGATTTTTTTTTTACTATTTACTAAAATCTTGAACAAGAAGATTATGGTTTTATTTTGCGTTGAGATGCGAGGACTTAAGTTGTAGTTTTTTAGTTTCAGTGAATGTTATCAAGCTAAGCAAGAAGAAAAAAAACTTTGCAACATAAATGCATTTTGATAAAGAAAATTTTTAGTCATAGCTTTGATTTGGTATCAAGGCATGTGTATCACTTTAAATTTAAGGGCGGTCTTTTTCTTTCCCAATACATAATTTGCTTTGAGTATACGTAACCACAAATAAATTGTTAATTGTAAGCTCGGTGCGCAAGTTCAAAAATCTCGGTATTTGTTTCAACTACATTTGGTGCGTATTTGAATTTTTTTTATGTTGGTCTTATTTTTTGACTGGCTTTCTTCCAATATGGTAAATGGAACTTTTAAGGGCAGAAGACAATCCTTTGGCAACTTATTAGACCTCATTATTTTATAGTATTTTATTCATGTCTCATGCTACTGTTTGTGGTCATATATATGATTCACATTTTCTTGTGTAAAAATGGCTCAGCTGAAAATGGTATGTAGAGCCAAACACAAACGGAAGCAGAAATCGCAGTCACGAAGACAATATTAAACACCAACAACAAGGGATTTGATTATTATTTAGGACTTAGAACACAAAGATCATTATACCCTTTTTGTACAAAGAAACGGCCAGAAAGATACCACAAACCCTAAAGAAAATGAACTACGTAGCTACTCAATGGTTTGAGATTACACGGCCAATCTAACACTCTAAAAACCTCAATCGAAGAATCACCAGACCTCAATCACAAAGATTTTTAATTAAAACCAATAGTTTTAATCCTCACATAAAGTGTCGAAAGAGAGAATGAAGCACGAAGGAAAACCCAGAAGCTTCTCACTCACAAAAGCATAAACAGAATGAGAGATTCACAAATAAATGACCATTCAGATTCTTTTTATAATCATCCTCATCACCGTAGATTAGGCAGGAAATCAAGGGACCAGAGCAGCACACATGTCACTCTATTGGGCTGGGTTTTTGGGCCGGTTTCTAATGTGTTATCGGCAATGTTTAGTATAAAATCATTCCAGTAATGGGCCAAGCCCACATTTCATCATTGCCCAAAAGATTGAATGCAATTGACATAATGGCATCACAACCCATCAAATCTCTCCCTTGATGCCAATGTTACAAACAACCAAAACACATCAGTTTTCATCAACATCAGCACCAGGAAGAGACAAAACCTGCAGAAACACAAAGGTTAACCAGTATTAATTCTTAAAATTTGCAAACAAGACTCAAATTTATTTAGAGGAAGTACATATGTTCCCATATTAGCAGGATTAAATTGTATAGGGATTTTTTCAAGCAATATTGACTCTTTTTGAACTATATCTCTAATTAAATGCATCCTAACATTTATGTGTTTAGTCCTATCATAAAAAATTGGGTTTTTGCATAAATGAATACACTTTGACTATCGGAATAAACAATAACAGGATTACTCAATTCATTAAATTTACACAACAAGCCTTTAAGCCATAAAGACTTCTTAATAGCTTTAGTAGCAGCTATATATTCAACTTTTGTAGTAGATAAGACTACAATAGATTACAATTGAGACTTCCAACTTATACAAGTATTACACAAAGTAAACACATATGTAGTTATTGATTTTCAATTATCCTTATTACTAGGATAATTAGAATCTACATATCCTCTTAACACAACTCCCTCTTTACAAAAATTAAAATGTAAACCTAAATCTGCAGAACCCTTTAAGTATCTTAAAAGTTATTTTAAAGCAGTCCAATGTTCAGGACCCGAGTTTGCCATAAATTTACTCAAAATGCTAATAGCATGTGCAACATCAGGTCGCGAACACACCATAGTATACATAACAGATCCAACAACATTAGCATAAGGCACATTTTACATGTATTTGATATCAAATTCATCATGTGGACATTGATCTTTACTCACTTAAAATGATAAGCAAAAGGCAAAGTAATAGGCTTGGAATCATGCATAGCAAACTTGGATAACACCTTTTTCACATAATCATATTGTGTTAAAAGAAGAGATTGTTGTGATCTATTTTTTTAAATATACATTTCGAGGATTCTCCTAGCATGTCCTAATTCTTTCATTTCAAATTCAGTACTTAAAGCCCTTTTAATGTCATTTATATCACTTATTTTATGTCCAATCAACAACATATCATCAACATACAAAAGAAGATAAACAATCACAGCATTACTATCATCTCTTTTAAAATAAAGACAATGATCAAAAGCACTTCTTATAAAACCAATAGATGATACAAAATTGTCAAATCTTACATATCATTGCCTAGCTGATTGTTTCAAATTATACAAAGACTTATTTAAGAGACAAACATGATTAGATCTTTTAGAATCAATGAAACCTTGTGGTTGAACCATATAAATCGTTTCATCTAAGTTACCATGCAAGAAAGCAGTTTAACATCAATTTGTTCAAGTTCTAAATCATGTTGAACAACCAAAGCAAGCATGACTCTTATAGCTTTGAATCATGCATAGCAAACTTAGATAACATATTTTTCACATAGTCATATTGTGTTATAATAAAATATTGTTTTGATTTATTTCTTTTAATATCCATTCCTAGGATTCTTCTATCATGTTCTAAGTCTTTCAATTTAAATTCAGCACTTAAAGCCTGTCATTTATATCCCAAATTTTATGTCCAATCAATAACATATCATCAATATACAAAAGAAGATAAACAATCACAGTATTACTATAATTTCTTTTAAAATAAAGGCAATGATCAAATGCACTTCTTATAAAATCAATAGATGACACAAAATTGTCAAATCTTTTATACCATTTTCTAGGTGATTGTTTCAAACCATACAAAAACATATTTAAAAGATAAACATGATTAGGTCTTTTAGAATCAATGAAATCTTGTGGTTGAACCATATAAATCGTTTCATCTAAGTCACCATGCAAAAAGCAATTTTAACATCTATTTGTTCAAGTTCTAAATCATATTCACAACAAAAGCAAGCATGACTCTTATAGTAGTGTATTTAACAACAAGGGAGAAAATTTCATTGTAATCAATACCAGGTTTTTGGGTAATTCCCTTTGCAACTAGTCTAGCTTTAAACCTAAGAAGCTATTTAGAATAATTTTCTCCTTAATGCTATAAACCCACTTACAGTCTACTAAAGACTTAATCTCAAGTTTAGGGACTAACTTCCAAGTATTATTTTTCACTAGGGACTTCGTTTCTTCTTCTATAGCTCCTAGCCACTCATATGATTGTTGACAACTTAAAGTCTCTTCATAAGATTTAGGCTCCTTGAAAGCTAAATCTTGATATAACAAAACAGCAAAGGATTGATAATCACTCATCCTAATAGGTTCACTTATCTCCCTCCTAGTTCTATCCCTATCAAGTTGGTAATCACTCAAAGGATCATCCAATTCATTCACTGAGTCATATTCACTGCCTTCAATAGATTCCAGTGAACCGGTAACATCACCACTCTCCTCATCACCTCCATTCTCAACTTGTTCATCATCAACAAGTTCAAGAGAGTATCCTAATTTCACCTGAATCCTAGTCTCCTCATCCTTTTTACTCTCAGGAACATCACTAGAGACTTTCTTATTCAAACAAGGAATATCTGCTTCATTAAACGTCACATTCATACTGGTTATCACCTTAAAACCCTTCTCATCTCTAGCCAAGTCTGTATCCTTTAACTCCTTCAGAATACCCCATGAAGACATACTTCTGGGATCTAGGCTCCAATTTGCCTATATTTTGGTAAGAATATGCAGCACACCCAAAGGTTCTCAAGATAGTATAATCAGAAAATTTCCCTGACCATACATCTTCAGGTGTCTTACCATCTAAAGCACTAGAAGCCTCACCCTAAAGGACTTTAAGAACTCCTGAACTAATCATCATGCATCTAACATTATCCAAAATAGTCATAAATATTCTTTCAGCAACTCCATTTTGCTGAGGAGTATAAGGAACAATTTTATGCCTGAAGATCCCATCATCTTTAGAAAATTGATCAAATTTAGAATTACAAATTTCCAAACAATTGTCTGTTCTTAAAACTTTGATCTTTTTATCATTTAATTTTCAATTAAAGTTTTCCAATTTTTAAACTTTTCATAAGTATCTAATTTTTGTTTCAAACGATAAATCTAAACTTTTCTTGAAAAATCATCAATAAGTGATAAAAAATATCTATTATCACCTTGAGTGGTAGTAGATGATGGGCATACTCAAGGATAGATGTAGTCTTATACTTTCCAGTATTAAAATAAAGCATATGTTGTTTTCCTAATGTACAATACTCACAGAAAGGAACCTTATAAATCACATCCTTACCAAATGCCCATTTCTTATTCAAAATATGCAGGCACTTTTCACTCACATATGCAAGCCTATTATGTCATTTCAGGGTAGCATCAATCTCAGTACTAGAGGACTCAGGAGTGTAAATCTAAACTATAGTGGCTCTAGTGACATATATACCATTCCTCTTGGTACTTTTGAAAATAACTAGGGAACCCTTAATTACTTCAAAGAACCATTTCCAATCTTACCATGCAGACCTATATCATCTAGATTACCCATAGAAATCAAGTCTCTATTCAAGTCAGGAACATACCTTACTCTTTCTAGAGTAAAGGTATATCAATTTTCAAATTTCAAAGTCACACT
>CAIGRP010077041.1:0-10497 GCA_903798385.1 Fraxinus cuspidata
AAACAGGAGTAATGAGAAAACTAATGTGACAAAAAAGAACAGTGAAACTCACATACACTCTTTTAAGAGAAAGAGGGATTAAACAAAACAAAAAAAAGGTGATAGGGTATGGCATTCTAGAAGACATTCCAATGGACAACGCGAAAACACTATTAAACTGAGTTGACTTTTATAAATATATTGCACACTTATATAAACGAGACAATTACTTTAAATTTTTCATTTTCATTTTTCTACCAATTTTTAACCACATATTTTTCAATAAAATAATATTTTTCATCACATCAATATTTTTCTTTCTTTTTCAACCACACAATTTTCATCAATCTACTATTTCAAAATACATTATTCTAAAATAACGTGGCTCAAACACGTCCTTGAATGAATATATCGTCACCCACTTATGAAAATTATGTGCTATTAATTCTTTAACTAAAAAATCAATCCGTCTTACGCGTGAAAATACGCGTGGAATTATAATTTTGTAGAGTGCAACTAGGTGGAGAAAATTTGAAATTGTTTTAGTTGTCTTGAAAACGACTTGATTCTTATCTTGATTCCATTGAGGGCAATCATCATTTAGCATAGTCTTAACACCAAATTCTTCAAGGATTGAACAATTATTAATTTATTATATATAGCCCATATGATTAAGGAATTAAGGATGCCAATTTTCATAATCCACCCAAACTTAGGACTCACCAATAACTATAAACAGAAAAATAGACCAAATAATTAAAGATAACTTTTATTTATTTATTATAAATTAGAAGCATAGACCTCAAATCCAAGTTATCTTGGTAAAAAAATTCGGACCCACCAAGTCTAAGTCGGAAATGTTAATTTTTTTTTAAATTAGATGAAAAAATAAAAATATATAATCATCATTAACTATTCCTTAACCCCATTCTTCTAGAAGTGGTAGACTTGAGTCTAGAGCATATGTTATTACTTAAAGTACAGCTTATATGTGGTTGAATAAAATTATAAGTTGATGAAATTACAATTAGGAACAAGTGGTGGATAAGTAAGTGACAATCATGAATCTTACTAAGCCCACGCTTGGAGCCAATTTTAATGAGTTTTTCGGGAAAACAAATATTGTATTTTGAAATAGTGATTTTTTAAAATATATGGATAAAAATGTAATTTAAAGTTTTGAGTTTACGCGTAATATTATTTATTAAGCCTATGTTTGGCCTTCATTTAAAAAAAAAAACTCATTTTATCAAAATTCATTTTTAACCGCATATTCTCTCATAAAATAACATTACATGTAAATCGAAAAAATTTCTTTATTTTTTAATCATATATTCTTCACCAAAATTACTATTTCAAAACTTATTTTCCCCAAATTTTCATTAAAATTATTAAAAATGCACTAAAGAAAAATGAAACACAAAACATGGGCAAAAATTATTATTTCTAAACTTATTTTCCCAAAATTATTCTATCGTTTCAAATTAATATTCGATTTGACCATTAAATTATAAATAACTTATAATATTATCCAAACAAGCACCTTGATTATAAAAAAAAATATATGATTGTTAGGAAAATCGATGCATTTAGTACCCGTCCTCTAGAATTCTTGCCCAATTGGTCTCTTAACTTTAAAATTTGGTTGCAAAACTCAAACCTACCAATTCACCGGACAATATGCTCCCATTTAATCGTTAAAGAGTCAAACTTTTATAAGCCCTTACATTTAATTATTAAAGTAAAAATAAAATATGTAGAAAACAAAGTGGAAAATTATAAGAAAAATGAAAAAGACAAATAGAATTTTGGCATGTACCAATTATTTCCAAAATATATTTTTCACTCTCTTATTTTCAACTATATATTTTTAATAAAATAATATTACACACAAACCTAAAATTTTTCATTGTTTTTAACTACACATCATCTATTAAAATATTATTCCAAAATGTATTTTGGGCAAAAAATGGGACGATTCAATTATTATGAGTCGAGTGACACTGAGTTCAACGTACTAAACGCATCACGCTGAGTAATCATATACGCAAAATAATACAAGTATATAAACACAAATGGAAACTACAAAGCAAGTTTTAAGCATTCATATATCGCAGACTGAGAAAATACAAAGGTACTGAGAGGCTCAGAGCCAACAATAAAACAAAGGAAAATGCTATTTTACATTCCGGTGTACACACTCCCAAATAAAAAAGGCCCACCTTGAATAAAAAATTCGTGGGCCTCTCTCTGTGAAGGGGGTCTGTGTACACCGGGTGTCACTGCCTTTCTTCATCTACTACTGATATTTTACACAACGAAAAGGCAATAAAATAAGCCCAATTCACTGGGACTGGAAGTCATCAAACCCGATCAGAATACGCATCAGAAGCGTACCCACTAGGTGGTAGACTGGCGGCGAAGGAGGTGGAGCTGTCGCTACCGGTGGCGCTGTTGCTTCCTTTGATTTTAGCCAGTACTTCCCCTGCTTTTGAGACCACGGAGGATACAGTCTCGGCAAAGCTCCCAAAAATTCGAGCTTTAACTCTGCCCCTTTTTGGAGGAAGATTGGGCTTTTGTGTTCTTTGAGTTGGAGGCTTGGATGCCATTAATTATGAAGGATCCTGCAGAAGAAGAAGAACAGAAGAATTCAGCAAATTTAAAAGAGGCTGTGTAAAAATGTAGCCTCCAGGGATCTGATTTCAAAGCGGAATCAGAATTACGAAAAAAAGAAGATTTTGATTAATGATAATCAGATGTGTTGAGATTGAACTGGGAGGTGTGGGAGATTAAAAAAGCCCACCAAGGGGCAGAAGGATAGTGCTGGTGTGCTGGTGAATGAATCTGAATAAAAGGGTGTGACGGTGGTGTACTGTATATATAGGCTATAAAAGCGCAAAAAGTAATTTAAGAAAAATGGAAAAGTACCATTTTATTATTGGGAAAATTGTACCTTTTGGTCCTCCAACCTATTGCTTCAGTAACAAGTAATCCGACCCTCATTAACAACGAAGCCCCTACTCGATTTTGCTAAAAAAACATATTTTTCGCAACTTTTGATAAAAGTTGGCAAATTGTGTAGTTGAAAATTTGATAAGAATCGTGAATATAATAAGTGAAATTTACAAAACAAAGGGTATCATGCAAGCATGTTTTACTTTAAATTTTTAAGCATCGATCAAAGTTGAGAACAAAATCCCACTTTATAGAATTGAGCATACGAGGGCAACATGACTAAATAATAGAGATTTTGGCAATTTTCATCATTTAAAACTCTTGATGTTAAATGTCATGTTGGATACCAACTAGTTCATAACTGATTATAAAATTTTAGGTTCTCCTTTAATATATTAAATGGATGTGCAGTGAACGAAATGTCAATATGATCATCTTTTACTTGTCTTAATTTGCTTGTGGCCCCAACCATTACCAGAAAGAACAAGAAGAAGTGCATGTTTAATATAATTTATTTGGGAATAATAAGTTATAGAATAGTATTTTTTGGACAATGTGTGGTTAAAAAATAAGAAAATTTTATTGATTTGTGTGTAAAATATTTTATTGCGTGAATGTAGCTATGTCAACGAGCCGAGCGAAAGCTCGACCTAAAAAATGAGGCTCGGCCCGAGCTTTCGGCTCGAGCCTTAGCGGGCCGAGACGACTCAATTTTTTGGTTTTTTTTTTATTTATTTATAGAGGCAGCTAAAATAGCTACCTGCACAAAGCAGGCAGCTAGAAGTTGCTTTATATTTTTTAATTTTTTTTTAATGAGCAGCTCATACTGGCCGACCCGTGTAGCTCGATGAGTAAAGCTCGAGCCGTCCAAGCCGGCGAGCTTTTTTGTCATCCCTACGTGAATGTGTGCCGGAGAAATGATACTGTAACAAATAATTTAATTTTTTAAAGAATAACAAGGCCGAAAGATGTCCTTGTTTCGCCTCCATTAAATTTTTCATTCTCTTAATTTTAATCGCACATTCTCCAAATAAAATAATATTACACACCAATTTAAAATTTTTCATTATTTTTCAACCACACGTTCTCCCATCAATCACGGTTTCAAAATGGTGCCAAACAATTGACTATAAAATGACTTCCCCAAAGTCCACTCTCATGTAAGGCCAACTTCTGTGGCCCCAACTATCTTATTTATGCATAAGAGCCATAACATGTTAGCACACTCGTTTTACAATTCTTCATCTTTCTAGAAGACATGAAGGTTTTAAGAATTAAATCAAGAATATACTTTCTATGTCCACACTTTTAGCTTATCATATACTTACTTTCTATACATTATGTATGATCCGCATAACTTATGAGCACTCACTAACAATATCAAATAAACATGTACATGTTATATTTTAGTTGGCACTATGTATACAAATTGAGACTGACTCGTTAGTTATCATTGAAGCAACGTTTAGAGCGTAAATACTCTTTGCACCAACGAGGAGTTACAAATTTGTCTTGTGCATGCATACCTAAGTGAGTATTACATATTTGGAAAGATTATGCGAACAAAAGCTTAACCATAATGATTTTTTTTGTTTTTGTTTTCGCAATTAAGAAAGTGACAAGTTATTTAATCAAGGTATAATTGTCATGATAGTTAAAAGAGCATGCTCGCTCTTCCTACTAATGCTACCACATCATCCGTCGTGTAAAACGTAAATCAGAGTAATCAATAGCTTAATTCTTAAAACTTCTCCAACCTCATCCTTCGATTTCCGTCATTCTATTTTACTAACGTTACATCTTAAAAGATTCAAAGCGTAACATTCTTCTTATCCATTCTCAATATATTAAGAAAGATGTACTTATCCATGTAAGTGGGACCAAAATTAGGTTTTGACCATTTACGTGTGAAAACAACATTATTATATATATATATATATAAAATTAAGGCTTAGTCACTTTGAAGATGATATATCATCATTTGGGTGCTTAATTGGTTGAATTCAAATTAATTATCATTGAATTAATTATTAATGCACCAATACTGGTAGAGTTGAAGTTGATTTTTTTTTTTATACTCAGGTATACACTTTCGGCGACTAATCCTGGGATCTACGCCTCGGCTTCTCAAGACGCAGACCAGATAAACCGCGAGATGTGTCCAAACTGGTAAGGGTTCAAGAGCCCCCGCACTGATTTGTCAAAGTGTCGAACGAGTCAACATTTGTTGGAGTTGAAATTGATTTTATCCTTACCAAGTCATGAGTGAAAGTTATATTTCACAGATTTTGTTGTGTATGAAAGTTACAGGTTTCATAATTCAATAGATAAAAATGTCGTAAATATGACAAGTTGACAACAAAAATTTGGACTAAGATCTTGTTATGTATTTAACGAGAATAAAAGATATGCATCCACTTTTATTATAATATTTTTGATATATGAGGCGTAAAGTTGAACATATTGAAAATGTTCACCACACTATTTTTTTTTTTTTAAGTCAAGTTCAATTTAAAACTTTTTACCTCTCTTCAAAGTGTTTCAAAATTCATAATGATTTCAAATTCGTCAAACTATGATTATGAGGAGAATTTCTAATCAATTCACACACCTCTCTACTATTTTGTGTATGAATTTCAAAGCATTTAGGTGTTCTCATTGAGCCAAACAAAACTCGAAAAAAAAAAACTCTATGCGTGCATAAATAATGTTTTTACCACTGCTGGTGAGGGACACTTGTCTATATAGGAGTAGGATTAGTATCTAACTAAAATAAATTCATTGAATAACGTGACAATGATTATACGGTCGAATAGACGAGGGTTTATCATTAGCATTACTCCTTGCTCGTTCTATCTTCACTTTGCACGAATTTTGAGGTAACAAAATGTAAAAAGAAAAATCAAAACAAAACAAAACAAAACAAAAATAAAATAAAATTCAAAGAGAACCAAAAAAAAAAATCTCTGTAATTCTTCTCTCACCTCCTCACCATTAATGAAATCCATCGACCCATTAATAATCACAACTATCCCGACCAATCCACTCACCCACAGATGAACAGTGTTTTATCACCCACGCATATGTGCACCCTCCTTAATCTTTCGTTTCTATCGACTTCCTGTACATGAGAATGAAATAGTAAAATAATCATTTTACTTGAAATTTGACTTTTTAACCATCAAATGACTTTTTTGTCACACAGAAAATGAAATACTGGGAGTAAATTTAGCAAAGAAAATCAGAGAAATGGCGAACAAGCTCATAAGTCAAATGGATCTTCCCAAATCAATTGCCAACGTTTTTACTGCTCGTAATATCATCACAGCCAAGGTATTACTTCACCTATATTTGCAGGCAGACAAGTGAAACTAGAACTTTTTCATTTTTAACAATAATATGAAAACCTGTTTAACGATCATTTATTTATTTATTCTCTGATTGTCATTACATACATTCAAGTAATTTCTAGGTTGGCCTTTTATTCGGGTTAATTGTACGATTGATTTTATTTTATTTCAGCTGTAATATCATTGCTAATTTCGATTTTTGATTTTAGTGCGGGATTACTTGAAATTTAATTTTACATTTTATATTTATAGTGAAACATTCGTGTCATTTTTCATCTTGAAATTGTTGGATAAAGTGTGGTTCGGTTTTGCAAACATTTCCCTGGGAAATTCCAAGCTGGTGTATCTTGAACTTTGTGCCATGTGTTGTTGAGCAAGTAAAATTTCACCTAGGAACGGGCAATCTTTGGCCAAGTGGGTGCGAGCATTGAGAGAGGGAGCATGTATGGGAAATCAGCCTTAAAGAAATTCTTAGGCCTGTAATCTCACGCGAGGCTTCCAGGAAGCGAGTTGAGAAAGTTTTTGTTGGATTAGATGAGGTGTAAGGTATGAATTTGGGAATTAGGCAACATGTAGTTTGTAGTCGTACATATATTTCTATCACAGGCAGTGAATGGAAATCTCTTTGTTAATGTCTCTCGTGTTTGGCTGAGCTGAGGTAATTTTTGGGTGCACTTGATTTTATTTTTCACATAGATCTTATCTTATTTCGTTTAATTGCTGGTGTGTGGCGTGTAAATTGGATTCGAGGATCTTGCTTGTTTTCACTGTGCCCAACAAGCGGTGTAAGAGTAGCAGTTGTGGCCCAGGGCGGAGATCTAGTTTAGCAGCATGCCACAGCTGCATCTTTGAGTTCTTGGTTCAATGTTGCAGAAGGAGAGAATTATTATTGATGTCGTGTACATACAATCTGAGACATGAGTGGGTGAAGAGAGGTATTTTGGGAGATGATAAAAGGTGTACATGGGTGTTGGGTCTGGGGTTGGGAATTAAGCGTCTAATGGATTTATACTTCTATGTATACTTTCTCTCATAGTAAAAGAACAAAAATCCCGGAAGACTGCCAATTTAACGGATGCAAATGTCTGCATTTTCATTTTGATTACTCCTCAGTATAGATTTTTCTACATAATCTTAAAGGAGCGGTGAATTTAATCCCATTTTTTAGTGTAATATATGCAAACCTGTCTGCTTTTAGGATGCATTATCATTAACTGAATTTGAGATGATGGAGTTGTTAGACATGGGATTGGCTGAAGTAACGTTGGCACTGGCTCATATTAGTGAAGTTTCATGTCCGCCCTATCAAACCGTAAGTATATGGTTGTAGAAAGTATAATTGAATTTCATTAACATTCGCTCACCAGAAACGTACCAGAGGGCTGTATTTTCCGTTGTTGCCAAAGAATGATTTATTAACTGGGATTGTAGGCTTTGTCATTGCTGGAGCATCGCATCCAAAATGAGTACTTGGCTGGCCATCTTCCCACACGGTTAAAAGGACTTGATACAGCCCTTTGTGGTGGAATACCATTTGGTGTTGTAACAGAGTTGGTTGGTCCTGCAGGGATTGGCAAAACTCAGGTAACTTAATAATAATATTGGCTTCCACGTCTGTATGTGTTATTTAATATATTATCGACAACTAATTTTCTCTAAGTTTTTGAATTCTAATATGGGGCTTATTTTTTTAGGAATAATAATTTGTTCAGGTTGATCAGATTAATCTCATGGTGCTTCACCAGGAAAATGTTATGTAAACTGTCTTTTTCGTATTGGCTGAAGTTTGGCAAAATTATGTTTTTAAGGTTGTCACAGTTTGCAAATGAACATCATGATTGTTCCCTCAAACAATTGATCAATCTGATCTAGACCAATTCATACACTGCAATTTCCACGTGTTTGATGCCATTATTTTCAAAGTTATTCCTCCTTAATATGGAAGTTGCCAATGGGTTGAGCAAACCCCATTGATTTTGCCTAGATATCAAAATGACTTGTAATTCATTCTGAAGCAAGAAACTCTGTTTTGGCTCAACTAATTGTCGAATTTAACTTCTGTGCTTGTGTTCTGTGTCACTTGGTCTCTCGTGTGTCCTCTGCGTGGTGATGAGATTTCTTATCTGTTGAGCTGATCCACTTTTATTCTTTTCACCTATAGTTTTGCCTGAAGCTTGCATTACTAGCTTCCTTGCCTTCTACCTATGGAGGCTTAGATGGCCGGGTGATATATATTGATGTGGAATCCAAATTTAGTTCAAAAAGGTACCTGTTGATCCAGCTGTACTAATTTCAATGCTTCACCATAAATAGATTTCCAGATTCTTAATAGTCGCACTCTGCCTTTCTTTTCAGAATGATAGAAATGGGGTTTAATAGTTTCCCAGAAATATTTCAAACTGAAGGAATGGCAAAAGAGGTAAGCACGTTCAGTGTTCTGTACTTTGTCTTTCTCAATTTACTCCTTGATGCCTGTGATGGGTATGAGATGATATAAATGTTTCAGCTCTTCTTAAGGTAGCACAAGATAACCAAGAAACAGGTTTGTCTGTATATTATGTTAAGGGCAATTAATTTAGTCAGATCAAGAATCAGAATATCAATTTCGAGTTTTACCATAATGCTCATCCCATGTCGTCCGGGGACATGACTGATAAGTTTTATACCAACAACTTTTGTCAGCTTATTACTTCCCAAAATGGGCAGTGGGATTGGGAGGACCAAATTACAGAGGCCATAGGTTTGGAACCAATCCTGGTTTTCCCCATCCATTTCTATTTTACAGGAATCAGCGAAGATTGTATTTGCTTTTCCTCCATTTTCTTTTTCCCCTCCAAAGAAACAGTAACAAAGAAGGGAAGTTAAGCGCCTTTTTAAAATTTGGAAAACTTGATTTAAAAAAATGCGATGAAGTGATACATTTTTTGCAAAGATCATCTTGTAGGAAAATACGTTTCGAATAAGTTTTTGTTCATTTTTCAGATGGCAGGTAGGATCCTAGTTCTGCAGCCAGCATCATTAAATGAATTCACTGAAAGGTGCGGAATGGTATCATCTTTAATGCTTTTTTTCCTGATTACATGTCAAACTATCTAGATAATTGGAAAGGCAAAAGAAAATGGTTGGATGCTTTAGTGGATAATCTGGAGAGAGCATAATGAATGAATACGACTCCAACTGAGTCTGTTTTGTCGTTCTCTTCAATACTTGGCAAGAACTCTCATATGTATAATATACATCTATAACTTTGACCCTATACATATAAAATAACATCAACCGGTTGAAATATTGAACGTTTGTTTGTAAATTATAAATTCCTTGGTATTGAAGCCTTGGGCCATGCTATCCAGAATTCATTATAATTAATAATCTCAGCATAGTAGGTTACCCTGAACCTGAAATAGTATTTTTCTCTGTACTTTTGAGTGAATGATATAAAAGTATTGGTTGTCTAACCCATGCACATCTACCCGAGTACTTCTTTTCTCATAAGCTAAGGTTCTTAGAATTCACCTCCCAAGAGTCATTTTAGTTGGGCTAAACAGCCAACTAGTAGGTTTTTGAATAGGTAATGTACACCAAGATTCAAGGCTTGCGATGCTATGGAATTAATTGTCAAAGGACGAGAAGGATACAGTTTTATAGGTATGGATTATTTAGGATTCAGATAGTCCGTAATCAAGGCAGAAGAAGATTGAAGGAAAAATTAACAAGGATAAATTGGATATTTATCACATTCTTGGCTACAGCTTGAATAGATTCTTGTAAATGTTCTTTAGTTTATTTCTGACTTTCTTATATTTGGTGAGATGACTAACTTGTCATGGGTTTGCCTTTTTTATTATAAAATTATGTTTATAAACCAGCTTGCAGCAGCTCAAGGTTTCTCTCCTCCAACATCATGTAAAGCTTCTCATAATCGATAGCATGACAGCTCTTATTTCCGGGTGATTCCTTTTCTTCTGTGTCAATGTACATTAACAGGATTTGTGCTTCTCAAGTTATTAGCTTTCCAACAGATTCATATGTTTTAATTTTAGCCTATTTGACACTTCATTTTCTTACTTGGAAATAAAAAAAAATATTGTTTATTTTGACATCATGGGAGGATATTTGGCAAATAAGAAATGTACTTTTAAGTATAGACTCAACTTCCTTCACTAAAATAACAAAGTTACTACCTGTATCCTAATCCCACCCCCCCCCCCCCCCC
>CAIGRP010077062.1:0-41415 GCA_903798385.1 Fraxinus cuspidata
ATTTGATTTTGTTTCATCATGACCAACCAATTTTACATTTAGTATCATCATAGCTACCCAATTT
Organism: Fraxinus cuspidata; assembly: GCA_903798385.1. Taxonomy (NCBI): domain Eukaryota; kingdom Viridiplantae; phylum Streptophyta; class Magnoliopsida; order Lamiales; family Oleaceae; genus Fraxinus; species Fraxinus cuspidata. Next base: position 65 of record CAIGRP010077062.1, read on the forward strand.
ATTTTACCATGGTCACCCAATTTCATATAACGTTTCATCATGGCCACTCAATTTCTTTTCACTATTTTCAATAATTTTAAAAATGGGTAAAACGGTAACTTTGTATTATATATAAAACAATTTAAAAATAATGAAAATAAAATTTTACAAAATTTTTAAAAACATTTATTTTAAAATAAAAACATTTTAACTTTTTTAAAACAAATTTCTATTTTATTTTATTTTTTTAAGAATGTCTTTTTTTAAAATAACTTTTTTTTTTAATTTTATTTTTCTAAGTTACTTTTTAAAATAAGTTTTTATTTTATTTTATTTTTCTCAGAAACTTTTTTTAATAAGTTTTTATTTTATTTTTTTAAGTAATTTTTTTTAAATAAGATTTCATTTTATTTTATTTTTCTAAGTAATTTTTTAAAATAAATTTTAATTTTTTAAAAATTTATTTTATATATATAATGCAAAGTTATCATTTTACTCTTTTTAAAATTAATGAAAATTGTGAAAAAAAGTTGGGTGGCCATGATGAAATATTATATAAAATTGAATGATCATGGTGAAATAAAATCAAATTGGGTAGCCATGGTGAAATAAAATCAAATTGAGTGACCTTGATGACACCAAGTACAAAGTTGGGTAGCGATTGGTGGATTTAACCATTTAGGAAAAAGATAGGCTGGGGTGATATGAGGTAGATGGGGTGTGATAAGGTGGTGTTTGTCCGACAAATGATTGTTGACAACGAGCATCGACGATGACAGGTTGGCATCGACAATTGGATTCGACTGCAGCATGGGTGTGGGATATGAGATGGGGAATTTGATTTGGGAAAGAGAATTAAGATGTAGGGGTAAGGTGGGTAATTTCTGAAAAGATAAGGGCATGTTTGAAACCCATTTTTTGTATAGAATGCATTTTTGAATAGTGGATTGATGGATAATGTGTAGTTAAAAAATAAGGAAAAATTTTGGATTTGCGTATAATATTATTTTATTGAAATATGTATGATTAAAAAGAAAAGAGAGAAAAATGTATTTTGAAAAAAATGAGGATCGAACAAAGGCTAAGGGCCTGTTCTCTTTGCCGTTGAGCCCGTTTTCTATTTTCGATTTTTTAAAACAGTGAAAACACATTTACTCACATATTTTCAAAAACAAATTTTCGAAAAAGAGTTTAAAATTTACAAAGAAAATCAAAGGTGTTTTTAGTTAAAACCAAACCAAAATTTTTAAAATGCGTTTTGAGTGTTTTCAGTTTAACGTCACCCTAACCGCTACCAACGCTGCCTGCACCACACCATTGTTGCCGCTGCAACCACCACCATCGCCGCCTACTCCATACTACCACAAAAACCATTGTTGCTGCCGCCTCCGCTGCTACAACATCACCTCAACCACCATCGTCGCCTGCACTACACCACCACCACACAATCGCCGATCCACTACCATAAAAACTGCCAAAATCGTCGTGGACCACTACCGCCACAGCCACCACCTACATATTGCCACACCACCACCACAACCTGCAGATCGCATACCCCCACCGCACACCACGCACCCAACCATCGTACACCACCACCGCACCCAAACTAACCACCGAATCAAAAAAGGGGAAAATAAAAGACGAAGAAGCATAGAGAACAACAACATTACAGGGAGATCGCCGGAAGTGCAGGTCACCAGGAGCTCTGGGTGCGCCTGCGATTGCAGGAAACACCGGAGAGAGGACAACGGTGATGAAATGAAAAGAGAGAGAGAGAGAGAGAGAGAGAAAACGCGTTTTTATTTTTTTAATTTTCGAAAACAATTTTTCAAAATGACAAAAAGAACACATTTTCAACAATCTCAAAATGGATACTCAAAACCCAAAATTCCAAATAAATTCAAAACTGAAAACTAAAAACTCAAATACGAAGAGAATAATTCATAAATGTTTGTAAGGCTAAATGCTTGTATTTGATTATTGAAATGTAAAAGTTAAAAAAAGTAGGTTTGTATTAATTTTCTTCTAGTTTTGAGTGTATTTGTGTAAGTTGCCCATTTGCATATCTTAGTTCATTACTAGATTATTGAACCAGCCCAATGCAAATCTTTAGATTTGAGGCCCAAGTTCAGTATCCACTATCCTTTGACTACGAAAAATCTTCAAACCCTTGGGGTGAAAATAGAATTACCATAAAGGCTGGGGATAAAGTGTAAAATCCGCCTTGTCTCCTTTACCGTGAAACCACACTCCATTGAGAAACGAAGCCCTCGTTCGTTTAGAGGAGAAGTCGGAAATTCAGCTTTTTCAAGGCAAAGGTAATTCCATTTTGAAAACTGTTAAATTATTGACATTATTTTTCATATTTGTGGAATAATTCATAGCATTTCTTTTTTACTTTAAGATCTCTGTGTTTTCTCTCTGTCATTTAGTCAACCCATTGTAAAATTTACCGAATTTGTTTGCTTTCTGATGGAATTTATGTAATTGCTTTACTGGATTAATTAGTTTTGCTAGTACTTGTACTAAATATCGTTAATTAGTTTTTGCTCTTCGAGTATTGAATTCTACGGAAGATTTTGATTTTGAGAAATCCGGTTTATGAAATACGGGGGGCAGTGTTTATTCTCACGCGTCTTTTGAAGTGCAGTTATATTGATGCTTGAAGAAAGATTTCGTAAAAGGGATTTGTTGATTAAAATTATCGAAAGAATATGTTAAAAGTAAACTATTTCCGAGGAAAAGAACATAAGAAGATTTTTATATTTTTGTGTTTATTTTTGCTGGTTGGAAGAAGGTTTATACGGATATTTGAATGAGTCAGTAAGTTGTATAATTTGGGAAGTTGCTTCTTTTGATTTTATTGAATTGGCTAACTGTTTGCTCCATATTTGTGTTTCATGTATCCAGGTTGCATATACTTATCTGGTTGAATGTTCATCAAATAAAAAAGTGCAACCCCATTAATTTTTGATTATCTGGGAAGCTCTTCTTCAATTTGGTTGATTTTGATTCTTTTGAATATAATTGCTCTACAGAAAATTTTGGATGGTGACTGATCCAAGTGGCTTTTGAGTTTTCAAAACAACTTTGAGGTACAAAGTTTTAGACAATTTAAGACATGGATTCTTTGTGGGAACTTGTTTATTTGCTGGAACCTGCTCCAGTCACCCTCATTTTGACAGCCATAGCAGTGACATTTGCATCTGCTACTCGAGCTCTGAATTATGGAAAAGAAATGGAGCGGAACCGGGACTTATCTGAAGTATCCATTACATTAGACAGGTCTCAGGCGCTGATGATCCCAATAATGAGCTCTTGCAGCCTGCTTTTGATGTTTTATTTGTTCTCTTCTGTCTCACAACTCCTCACTGCTTTTACTGCAGTTGCCTCTGCATCAGCTCTGTACTTCTGCTTATCACCATATGTTAGTCACGTCAAGTCACAATTTGGTTTATCTGACCCATATGTATCTCGTTGTTGTTCCCAATCATTTACCCGAACCCAAGGGCTTCTACTGTTGATCTGTGTTGCTTTAGTAGTATCGTGGCTTGTATCTGGGCACTGGATTTTGAACAACTTGTTGGGTATCTCCCTTTGCATTGCTTTTGTCAGCCATGTTCGACTTCCCAACATCAAGATATGTGCATTGCTCCTTGTTTGTCTGTTTGTCTATGACATATTCTGGGTGTTCTATTCAGAGAGAATTTTTGGAGAAAATGTTATGGTATCTGTAGCGACACAACAAGCGTCTAATCCCATGCACACAGTGGCAAATGGTTTAAGTCTTCCTGGATTGCAGTTGATTACAAAAAAACTCGAGTTGCCGGTCAAGATTGTCTTTCCAAGGAATATGCTAGGTAGTGCAATACCTGGAAATAGTGCTTCTGACTACATGATGCTAGGTCTTGGTGACATGGTAAGATATTTTTCTATAAGTTTTAAGAATCGCATCTACCATTAAAGAAAATGATTTAGGATGTTTAATTGCACACCCATCCCCTCTCTACTTTCATCAGAGGTATTTGGGATGTTGGGTTGCATTAGAATACTTTTAGACCTGCCTTCTGGCATGTTTCTTTACCTGTATTATACCTTTGGTTGAACTCTAGGTTTAAACATTCTGTGCAATTCTGTTTGGTACAAATTGTTTTCTCTGGTTTCTGTCGTTTCAATTTGAACACTTCAAACACAGTAATTTTTTCTCATTCACATGTAACATCCTTCACTAGATTCTAGTTTTTATTTCTGCTATTATTTTACCATCTATCTGCTGTCAAAGAAATTGTGCTATAATGCATCATGAAGTCTTGTGATCAGAATGCAATATTAATCTGAGTTCAAGGTCAGATGTTGCCTCTTGCCCTAAAATGAAAGGCACAGATTCTTCATTTGTATTTTTCTAAATTTGAATCAGATCTAGATGTCTTAGTAGGGGTCTATTGAGATGAGGCTTTAAATATTCCTGTCTTTGACTGGGGTAATGTCTCCCTTTGGTAGATTTTGTTATAAACTGCTTCTGGTGAGGCCTCAAGATAAAATCTTTTTGAGCTAATGTTACGTAGTCTTCTAACCAAGTATTTGTTGTCTCTGTGGGTGACCTGTCAGAGTTATCGCTTTACATGATCATCTACTCTCTGAGTACTTGGGTTAAGTTGGCTTGACTTTAGTTTCCTTTTCTATCGTTTAGGTTGGTCAGTTCTTGCAAGGGTTGTAAAACCATGACTATACACCTTTAGTGCATAGTGATATGTCTTTTCCTCTACAACTCATGTTCTGTTTCGTTGGTGCACTCATTTAATCGTGTGAAGTATATTTAGTCACCTCAAATGATATTTATAATACAAAATCTGTTACCAAGCAAAAGGTCTCGAAACCCATTCTCCCTTTATACCTTAGGATTAGAGTGTTGGAAATATACTTAGAAAAAAAATACGAATGAAGATTGGAATCTACCTTGAAGGAAAAATTGTGTATGAATACTTTTTTATATGATGCCAAGTGGCGTGTGCAAAATATTGTGTCACAGTTAACGACTTCTATAGCATTTTCTTTTTCTGTAGTGGTTTTGGGATGTCATATGATGGCATGCCTTCTTTTTTGTCCTTCATTGCGTTTTGTCTTTCTTGTTTAATCCAAGTGCTTCTTAAGAAATACAGTTGACAACCTTCTGACATCTTGTAATTTTGGGACGTGGTCTTGCAGGCTATTCCTTCAATGCTTGTAGCATTGGTTCTCTTTTTTGATAACAGACAAAGCAAGGATTCCATGAGATCCACCGATATACAATCTTCGAAGGGGTTTAAGTATTTTTGGTATGCCCTCTCTGGATATGCAATTGGACTGGTTGTTGCCTTGTCAGCTGGAATTTTGACGCATTCTCCTCAACCAGCACTTCTGTATTTGGTATGTTTGTTTTCATGCATTCGAACTTTTATGGTGAGGAGCACACGCAAAACTTTTGATGATTTAGTTTACATTTGGAAATCGTTGCACGTGCCCAATTCTTTTCTCTATTCTTTCATTTTTGTAGAGAGAGAGAGAGAGAGTTGCTCACTGCTTGTAATATAGATACAAATTTTCTGATGTTTCTTCCACAACATTGTCACTGGATGGTTTTTTGTTTAATTTGGTTTGGCCATGGCACAAAAAGCATTGGCACTGATATTGAAAATTCTTGGAGAAGTGAAAATTTGACTGAAGCAATGACTACAATACCTCCAATAAGTATTCGTTGATTACTTGATTATATTATTTGTTGTGGTTTATTACTCATTTTTAGTACAGGTATACTCATTTTCAGTACTTGTACTTGTTTGATGAATGTAGGTACCATCTACTTTGGGGCCGATAATCGTCATCTCTTGGATGAGAAATGAGCTAGCAGAGCTGTGGGAAGGAACGACACCAAACATAAACGAGAAAACCCATATGGCAGAGGTGTAAAATTTCATTAGCCTCGGCTCGGCTCATATTGGCTCCAAACTCATTTGGAATTTGTAAAAAATTTCAATTGGAATGATTTATTCTTGGTGTTTTAAGATTTTAATGAGAAAATATCAAGCTATATGTAATTGACCAGGCTGTTTGGCTTGTTGATAGAAATTCTTGTATCCTTCGATAAAGAAAATTTATCTTGATGTGAACCCACGTAACAATAGTAGCTTCGAAATTCACAAAAGATTGACCAGGCTAAAATGCTAATTTGAAGCTTGATCCAATAATTTATAGAATCAAGTAACCAAAGTTATAAATAAATTTTACCCTTTAATTACAAAAATTGTGAGTCATGTTATGAAGTTGTTGAACGTCACAAATATGAAATTCTTGATAAGTTCGAAATTGAGTTCAATGATAAATAAGAAGAAATCAACCTTTGCAATGAAAGAATGAGACCATATATTTATTTTGGCAACTTATAAAAACTATAATGAAAAACATCAAGCAAAAAGAATTCTAAACGAACAAGGAAAAATTAAACCGCTTTCAGATTTTTGTACTACGCGCTCACCATTCAACTGATTTGGCTACATGTTAAAATTTTATACCTCGTGCACTTGCGACCTACTTTGCCTGCGTGCAGGCCGCGTTTCGGCTACACTCCAGACTTCGTTTTTTCTAACTTAGCTTGAATTAAGTGCACTAATCTTGGTTCTTCTTTCATGTCCAACATGGAACTTGATGTTTTGCTTGTTGCAATCAAAATCTTTGCCCACGTAGCTTAAACAAATAATCATGTGGCTTCTTTGATCTTCTTTGCTCTCAATCTCTTTATTTGTCCTTTTTCCACAATCAACGAATCCTTGCTAGCCTTCGTCTCATGATTCTCATCATTTCCTTCCTCTCCAAAAGGATTCGTTTTCGAATCTCCACCTACATCATACATGGAAATATCAGAAACATTGAAAGTAGTAGAAATGTTATACTCACCTAGAAGATCCAATTTATAGGCATTTTTATTGATCTTTTCAAGAACTTGGAAGGATCCATCTCCTCTCAGTTGCAATTTTGACCTCCTTTGGGTTGAAAATGTTCTTTTCTTATCTACAACCAAACCCATTCACCTGATTCAAATGTAACACGCCTTCGTCCTTTATTAGATTAAGAAGCATAATGCTCAATCTTCTTCTCAATTTGATAGCGTACCTTCTCATGGATTGATCTTACAAATTCAGTCTTCTTCTTCCCATTTAGACTACATCTTTCATCAACAGGTAACAAAAGAGTTAACGGATTAAAAACCATTTACAATTTCAAAAGGCGTATAAGCAGTAGAATGTATGACCCTATTATATGCAAATTCTATGTATGGCAAGCAATCCTCCCAACTTTTTAAGTTCTTATTGACTATAATGCGCAAAAGTTGGGTCTATGTCCTATTAACTACCTCAATTTATCCATGTGTTCGTTTGTGAAAAGTAGTAGAAAGTAATAGTTTGGTTCCCAACTTAACCCACAAAACCCTCCAAAAATGACTAAGGAACTTAACATCTCCATTGACATAATACCCCTTGGTATCCCATGGAGTTGCACTATTTCATTAGAATAAGTACGTGGCATCATCTATTTTATGACAAGAAATGAAGTATGTCATCTTACTAAATCTATCCACTTCCACATATATGGAATTTATGCCCCTTTAGTTCTAGGCAATCCCAACACAAATTTCATAGATATATCAACCTAAAACTTATTAGGAACAGGTAAAGATGTATATTACCCTGTGGTAAAACCTTAAACTTAGCATTTTAACATGTAAAAAATGTATCTACTACAAATGCGATTAACATCTATTTTCATTTTAAGCCAATAAAAATGTTCACACAACATCTCTAAAGTCTTCTTAATCCCAAAATATCTCGTTAAACCCCCACTGTGCTTCGCGTACTAACACTTCACTCATAGAATAATTATGAACACAACCTATTTTCCTTAAACAAATATCCATCATGCTTATAAAATTTATCAATTGCATCTTTATAACCCGATATATATATATATATATATATATATATATATATAGTGCTAAAACATTTGTAAAACACAACATATCCTTAATAGTATTAAATACGTGTTCTTGTTTAATGCCCAAATGAAATCCTAGACTATTTTTCACAATTTCAGTGATTGGTTTGGCAAGTGTGCTAAAATCTTAAATAGAGTGCCTATAAAAGCTAGTTAAATCATGAAAGCTTCTTACCTCAATTATGCTTTTAGGTGTTAACGATTCCTTTATGGCTTTGATTTCCTCCTCATCAACTCCAATATCCTTTGCACTAACAATATAACCAAGAAAAATAACTTTTTTCATGCAAAATTTACACTTTTTAAAGTTGGTATAAAGTTGTTCCTGCTTCAAGACAACAAACACAAACCTCAAATGCTCTATATGCTCATCTAAGTTTTTACTAGACACTAGAATGTTGTCAAAGTAAACTATTACGAATTTACCTATGAATGCACGTAAAACATGGTTAATTAATCTCATGAAATTCAAATGGTATAACTAACCACTCATACAATCCATATTTAGTCTTAAAAGCATTTTTTCATTCATTTCATTCTTTTATCCTAATTTGGCGATATCAACTTTTAAGATCTATTTTACTAAATATACATGATCCATGCAGTTCGTTAAGCATATCATCACTGCAGCCAATGCATATTCTCCAAGTCCCATCCTTTGTAGGTACATGTAACATTGGCATGGCACATGAACTTATGCTTTTCCTTACATATCTCTTGCTCATCAATTTCTCCACTTGCCTTTGAATTTCCTTTGTCTCATCGGGATTACTTCTATAAGCTGGCTAGTTTGGAATAGCTGCTCCAGGTATAAAAATCAATCTGATGCTCAATTCCTCGAATTGGTGGTAATCTACTAGGCATGTCTTCAGGGAACAAGTCGCAAATTTCCTACAACAAAGAAATAGCCAAACTGGGAAGGGGATGGTTAGTTTCCTCAAAATTGAGGTATGATTCCTTATAGACTAGCAATATCAAAGGCTGATTGTCCACTAAAGCCCTCTTCACTTCACTCTCTTTTGCAAACAAACTCACTTTTGACTTTTCATTTCTCTCTTGTGGCTTTACTCTTTTCTCTTTATATTCAATCTCCTCACTATTTTTTTTTATCTCATTTGAAGTATCAGTGTCACTCTCCTTTTGTCTCTCTTTGTTTTTCTTATCTTCTCCACCTCTCAATTTCAATTGATCCTCATAGACCTGTTTTGGTGTTAATGGCACAAGAGTAATAGATTTCTCATCTTTGACAAAGCCGTACATATTTTTGTACCCGTCATGTATCATTTTTCTATCATACTTCCATAATCTTCCCAACAAAATATGCCCAACATGCATATGAACCACGTCACACATCACCTCATCACTATACTTCTCAATGGTGAAACTCACCAAAACTTGCTTATTAACCCTAACCTCTCCACATTCATTTAACTACTGCAACTTATAGGGTCTAAATTGTTTTAGCATAGCCAAACCCAATATTTCTACAAAGGTAGTACTAGCAACATTGGTACAACTCTCCCATCAATAATCATACTACATACTTTGTCGACATGGCACCTAGTATGAAAAATTTTCTCCCTTTGTTGCGACATGTCATCCACCTTAATTTGTGTACTGAGAGCATGCCTTGTAACTAGTTTTTCACCTACCACTGGTAGCATCCTCCAATTCGGGCATCTCATCACTATCAGTGTCACTCACCACTTCTCCATTATCACACAAGATATTGCTCTTTTGTTTTGACATTGAGAAACAATGTCCACTGAACCCAAGCACGTAAAACACTTGATATCTCTATTCCTAGAAAGATGGGAATCTGTCTTGGGTTTTACTTTGATAGCCTTTTTTTTCCTTTGGTGGTTTGGTCTTAACCATTGAAATAGCCCCATCACTTTTATTACTATTCCACTTCGATCTCCAAGAAGGATTATAACCTGAATAATACCTAGCAGCTCATTTTCTTTTTAATTGCCTCTCCACCTTCATAGCCACGTGTATCCAACTCTACATAATGTTGTAGTTCCATTACATTGGTTATCTCCCTATTCTAACCATTCAAAAACCTAGCCATTGTGGCTTCCAAGATCTTTCTCACCATTCTCCCTAATCATAGCTATCTCCATCTCCATCTCCATCTCCATCTCCTTATAGTAATCCTCCACATTCCCTGAACCTTAACTAAGGCTTTGAATTTTTTAATGAAGATCCTTATAATAATGATTAGGTACAAATCTCTTCCTCATGATAGCCTTTAATTCACCCCATGTTTTAATAGGCATCTCATAATTCTTCATCCTACTTGTTGTTAACTGATTCCACGATGTGATTGCATAATCGATAAACTCTATTACTGCTAGTTGTACTTTCCTCCTCCGAATAATTATGGCAATCAGAGATAAACTCCAACTTCTTTTTCCACTCTAAATATACCTCCGAATCATTTCTACATTGGAATGAAAGAATTTTCATCTTAATGCTACCCAAATTCCGATCAACCCTATCTCCACCAAAGTCTCTAGGATTTCCTCTAGGTCTCCTTTCACGTCTATCTCCATATTCCTCATTTTACCCATTTCGCCCTCCGATATTTGATCATCCTCATTAGCACTAACCACTTCATTCCCATCATCAGATTCAACTCTAGGATCATGCCTACCTTGCTCCATTAGGAACTCCTCTAGGTTGTCCCCTTTGTAAGTTAGCTGTCACTGTATCCTGTCGATCCATTCTAGCTCTAATTTCTTCAAATACATCATTCATCCGTTCAAATTGTTGTTGCATGGCTCTCGTCATGAAGACTTGATTGTCTCTCTATCTAGATATTGATTCTTCTTTATCAAACATCCTCATAACTAGAATTTGCATGCCTCACGTGTTTGCACTCGTGTTTAACTCAAATTTGAATTTTTTCCTCTAATAATCTTACCACTCTTGCATTTTTCCTCTCATACTTTATTTCAAGTTCTCTAAGGAACTAGTTGACCTCAATCAAAATTCTCATCCTTGTGAGGTTCAAACCTGCAAGTAACATAAATTGTTATTATAAAACTTGTTATTATAATATTGTTGTTATTGGACATAACCCTAATGCTTAGGTATTTGAAAGCATTTCACAAGTTTTGAACCGTCTTTTATGCACTTATATACCCAAGTACTTGGAAAGGAATTTATGTCTTGTAGCATAACAATTTGTAAATTTAAGATGAATTCTTTTAACTATTTGGAGGTGTAAAGAAGAACTAAAGGGCTTATACTAATTTATAATTAAAGAAAGAAGATACAAAGAACTTGTTAGATTATAATATACTATAACATGCTTAGGAAATAGTCAAATGCATAAATTACAAATAAATTAAGCCTCAAACCTTAAGTTTTCGGTGATGGAACATACTCTTATTGGTTGAGTGTAAATCTAGATGGGACTTTTATTTTATTTAGTTTTTTTTTTTTTATCAAATGCAGGGATTAGACATAAATTTTAAGTATAGAGACCATAAGAAACTGGAAAGCTGTTAGGTGAGGCATAAATTTTACAAGCTTGGAAAAGGAAGATTAACTTTACCATTTGAGTGTATAGCGCACAAGATCAATATGATTATTTTCCCAAGGGTTTGTTTGATAAGGAATGTTTTACCTCCAATGTCATCAATGTAGAGGAAAAAAATGAAGTGAGGAACGTAATGGGAGAGAGTTCAAAGGAGAAGATAACTAACTCACGACTCAACGATATTCCTTCCAATACAAGTTTAGCAGTCTCGTAGTCTTCATTTCGATGATCGAATGGCTTTAATCATTGCATTGATCAATCCTAAAGAATACAAAGGCAAAGTCTTAGAACATATTGGATCCACAACCTAATAAAACCGTATGGCTACCATTACATTTGACAATAAAAATTTAAACACTGGGTTCTCGTTTACATAATAGACCACTATGTGTTAGTGATTATATTTGAGAATATAGGATAAATCATATAATGATCGATTGTGGATCTGTCGGTCACGACGAGCAAGATCATGATTCAAGGATTCAACCATAAATGTCAGCGAGCTATTGGCACGATTCATTTGAAACAACAAATAGGAGAGTTAACTTCCTCTGCTTTCTTCTATGTCATTAATGCTAAAATGTCCTATGAGTTACTCATCAGATGTGTTTGGCTGCACGAAATTGGAGCGGTACCTTCGACTTGGCACCAATGATTCAAATATAGTCGAGACAGAGAAGTCAAATGTGTGGTAGCTAAGTCCAAACCATTTTTTGAAGAATAATCTCATTTTGTTAATGCAAAATTTTACATGGAGGATGAAGAATGTTATTTTGTAGGATTATCCATGTCCAGATTCAAAATTAAAGAAGATGTAGGCGAAGATGATTCATATGTTATTCTTCGACCTCATCAAGTTATTAAAGGTAAATCAAATTTAAATTTGAAGGACTCTCTAGAGAAATAAAAAAACCTCAAATAGAACCAACCAATGTTTAGGTATTGAAAAAAGACCTGAGACTAGTGTTTGTAAGTATTCTCCTCAGTCAAAAAGAAGAATATGAGCACATCCATTTGTTTCGAGAATACAAAGAAAGACGTATTTTAATGGTCTTACAAAGAAATGTCGAGGTTAGATCCCAAGGTTGCAGTACATCACCTTACAGTAAGACATAGAGTTCATCCGATTAAGCAACCTTAAAGTAGATTTCGACCAGAACTGATTTTTCAAATTGAAGTGGATGTTAACAAACTTATTGAGGCGGGATTCATACGTGAAGTTAAGCACCCAATTTGAATTGTGAACATTGTTCATGTGAGGAAAAAGAATGGACAATTACGAGTTTGTGTAAATTTTCAAGATTTGAACCAAGCATGTTCAAAACATGATTTTCCACTTCCAATAACAGAGTTGATGGTGGATGCAACTATTAGTTATAAAGTCTCATCTTTCATGGATAGGTCTTTCAGATACAACCAAATATATATGAATCCAAAAGATGAGTAGCTTACATAATTTCGTACTCTTAAGAGCATATATTGTTATAAAGTTATGCATTTTGGATTAAAAAATGCAGGGGCAACCTACCAGCAGACAATGAAAAAGATCTTCGATCACATGATACATAAGAACGCGAAATGCTATGTGGATGATCTTGTTGTTAAAACCAAGAAACGTGAAAATCATCTACGAGACTTACGTGATATTTTCAGAAGACTTCGATGACATCAACTGAAGATGAATTCGTTAAAGAGTGAATTTGGTGTCACCTCTAGGAAAATTCTTGGCTTCATTGTTCGAGATCAGGGTATTGAAATAAATCAATCAGAAATTGACGCCATAGTTAACAAGCCAGAGCCAAGAAATGTGCATGAGTTGAAGAATCTTTAAGGAGAGCTTGCATACATTTGAAGATTGATCTCCAACCTTGTCGGACGTTGTCATCCATAATTCAACAAATTGGTAAAGAAAAATGTACCATTTGAGTGGAATGATGCATGTCGAAATGCTTTTCAAAGTATTAAGCAATATTTATCTCATCTGCCAATACTCGCAGCTCCAACTCTGGAAAAACCACTGACTCTCTATGTTACAACACAAGAATAATCTTTAGGATCTCTTCTTGTCCAAGTCAATGATGAAGGAAAATAGAATGCACTCTATTAATTGAGCCAGATGCTGGTAGGCGCTGAAATGAAGTATTTACCTAATGAAAAAATATTCCATGTCTTGATCTTCGCAACTAAAAAATTAAGACATTATATGCTGTCACACACAATCAATCTTGTTTCAAAGATTGATCCATTGAAGTACATAATGTCCATACCGATTCTTTCCAGAAGGATTGGAAAATGGGCACTTCTGTTGTCCGAGTTCGATAACAAATTCATTCTACAGAAGGCCATTAAAGGACAAACTCTAGCAGATTTCCTCGCTGACCATCTAATTCAACGGAATGGGAACCTCAAGAAGACCTTCTAGATGAAGAAGTTCTATTTACTGAAGTTGTACCATCATGGAGGCTATACTTCAATGAGGTAGCTCAAAGTTATGGTGCCGGGGTAGGAGTAGTTTTTGTTACTCCTCATAATCTCGTTATTCTTTACTCATTTTCTTTAACAGAGAAATGTTCAAACAACGGGCAGAATATCAAGTCCTTATCATTGGCTTGGAGACAACATTAGATATGGATATCCATCAGTTGGAAGTTTTTGAAGATTATAAATTGATAATCAATCAACTTTTAGCCCAATATAAAGTCCGTAATTTAGACTTGAAGTCATATCATGAGTATGCACCAACACTTATAAATGATTTGATTTGGTAAAAATCAAATTCGTGCCTAGAAGTGAAAACAAGGAAGCTGATGTCTTAGCTAATTTGGCTCTTGTTTTAGCTAGATTGGATAAATACTTTTCCCACATCATATCAATTGCTCAAAGATGGGTGCTTCTGTCATTATTGCCCAGTTATCTGAAGAGAATAATAGTATTGAAGTAATCAATGATGAGAAAAAAGAAGATTGAAGACAGGCAACAATTGATCCCCTTCAACATTAGAAGTTACCTGATAATCCACGATGAAAAACTGAAATCAAGAGGCGTGCATCTCGCTTTATCTTTTATAAGGGAACACTTTATCGATGATCATTTGAAGGAGGTTTCCTTCGATGCTTAAGTAATGATAGGAAACACATGTCGCAGAAGAAGCCCACTATAGAATCTATGGTTCTCATCAATCTGGATCCAAACTTCATTTTCAAATAAAGAGGATGGGATACTATTGGCAGACTATGGTACAAGACTCTATAGATCATGCGAAGAAATGCGAAGCTTGCCAAGTCTATGCAAATTTCATATGCCAACCCCCAGAACCATTACATCTGAAAGTAGCTTCTTGGTCATTTGATGCATGGTGCCTTGATCTAATTAAATCTATAACTCCAAATTCTGTAGCTGGGCATTCATACATCCTCGTCGAGACCGACTACTTTTCTAATTGGGCTGAAGTTGTACCATTGAAGGAAGTAAAGAAAGAGAATCTTGAGAATTTCATTTGTATCTACATCATTTATGGATATGGGATCCCAAGACACATCATCATTGATAGTGGAAAACCCTTCTGTAATAGCTACATAAACAATTTATGTGCAAAGTTTGGATTCAAACAATACAACTCGTCCATATACAATGCAGGAGCTAACAAGTTAACTGAGGCATTCAATAAAACTCTGTCAGTATGCTAAAATAGGTTGTTTCCAAATAAAAAGAAATTGGCATGAAAGAATCGATGAAGTCTTGTGGGCTTATTGAACTACTTATCTAACTCCAACACAAGCCATCCCTTATGCCTTAGTGTACGAAGTGGAAGCTATACATCCTTTGGAGTGTCAAATCCCATTAATACGAATTGTCATCCAAGAAGGTTTGACAATAGAAGAAAAGTCCGTCTTCGATTGGACGAGCTAGAAACTTTGGATGAGAAGATATTAGAGGCACAAATGCACTTCTAATGCTATCAAGCTCAGACGGTGAAATCATTTAACAAAAAGGTGAGACCAATATCATTTCAAGTTGGAGATCTAGTACTTTCCGTACACAGGCCATTCATAATCATAAGAAAAGTAGGGGACAAGTTCCAACCTAAATGGGGTGGTCCATTTCTTGTTACTCATGCATTCACTGGTGGAACATACAAGATCGTCGACAAAGATGGACCGAAAATCGGACTGCTAAAGTGTTTTTGTACTCGAAGTTTTTTATTTTGTAAATTTTTTCATTGATATAAAATGTAGTACTCTTGGACCACAAGAGGATAAACTGTGAAGGCCCCAAATAAACAAAAAATTGATTTTGAATGAACTGCGTTCGACTTGATCCATTTTGGGTACATAGTGATCGTTTGATTTCCAGCAAGTGAACGAGATCGTGAACAAGTAATATAATGATGAATAGTGTGTCGAACCCACGACGACTACATGTTTGATCGAGTTCAAATTAATAATAACTTTAATTGAATAGGTAAAAAATTTTGTAATTTTTTTATACTAATCCCTAAATTATCAATTAAATTAATGAAAAAGTAAATGTGTTTTTCAAATATGTGAGATGCATTGCTAAGATATTAAATCCCCCTTGTTATTTCATTATTAGTGTGTAACAATTAAAGTGACAATTTGAAATCATTCATGGTGGTCAATTTTCCTAATTTAATTGAAAGTCTCCCTTGATAGCGATCAAATCTATTCCCTTCATGTAACACTTCTATTTTTCAATGAAAGATGCAAACATGATAAATGCATTGACAAGTACTAAAATGCCTATTTAAACCATATAAAGCGTAGAGGTATATTTCTATTCTCTATCGAACCTTACAATGCTTATTATATTGTGCTTAAACCCTACTGTTTCTCTCGATAACAATAAATCCACTAACAATTCAATTGGTGATCAAGCAATTGAAAAAACGATAATAAACATTCACAAATCAAATCAAATTAAAGTCAAAATAATTAGTTAAAAACTAAAAATATCATAATAAGAGTTTATCTCATCCTAGCAATGTATAAAATTAGTCTAACATATTGAAATTACAAGAAATAATATTTAAGTGAAAAGATATAACCCGAATTTTTGATAAATTAAGAAGATGAAGATGAATCTTAAAATCTTGAATCTCTTCAATGGTTCTTTATGAATCTCCACTTGCGCCTTCTCTTCTTTGCCCAAAAATCAAATTTGAATCTTCACTTGATTGAATTCTTGCAAGTCCCCTTCAATTTTCTCACAAAAATATGAATTTTCCTCATTTGATGATAATAATTGATGAATATTGGAGTATAAGATGTAAATGAGAGGCTTCCAATATGTATTCTACTGCTAGGTATTTGCAAGACTCGAAAATTGGTTGAAAATTACGTCCAAACTGACTTCTAAAAGAGTTTAAATCGAATAAGGAAAGTTGCATTCGCGTGCGAATTTTTTTGTCTCTGCACAACAGTCAGTATTTTGACCATAACTTTCTCTCACGATATTCGATTGAGGAAATTCAAAGTGAGTTATAAAGATAACTCAAATGACTACAATTTTGATAGAAGTTTTCCAATTCGGACGTTTACTATGCCAAAAATGGGTTTCAATATTCGGCTAAAAATCTGGAATATAACTTGTGCGATTGAAAATTGATTTTGATCATATTTCATTCTCTTTTGAGTTCTAATTCCATCCAATTGTCGCCAGTAATCTTCAAAGTATCTTTTTGTGTCCGAATCAACTATTGAATATATACAGTTCGATCCTTAAATTTTGAATTTTGCCACTTTCATCAATTTTCGCTTCTTTCTTTCAATTTCTCGTTCAACCATTGAATTTCACCTATATAACATAAAATATAACAATTTAGGATATATTACGTTAGAAGAACTATCAAATATCGCTATTTTAGACTCAAAAAGTGTATAAAATACACTTATCACATAGACGGTTAGAATTAATTATAAATTCAAGTTTAGTCATAATCAATAAATTCATTCAATTTGTTTATAATTTTTTGTAGTAAAAAAATACACAAGAAATACGAAAAAGAAAAGTTATTTAAGAAAATGATAGCAAATCAATGTTCACACAATATGGTTCTAAAGAGAATTGGAAAGTCTCAATTGTATCAAAATCACTCGTCATTGATCACTTGCACGAAAGTATTTTCAAGAGTCCTTTTCTAGGTAATGGATGCTATGCTAGTGACATTTCTAGTTTGTGATTCTTATGCAGCTTTTGTAGTTCCAAGCATATCCTTTTGTTCCTGATGGGTTTGGAGATCATTACGGAGTTTGTTCAGTTTTGGAGGGCTTGACCATTTGGCTATAACCATGTTCGTTTGCCTCGAAGTCAGATCAAGAACAAAGTCACAACTTCCACTTGAAGATAAAACCTGCACTTGAACTTTGGTGAGGATTGGTAACACTTCGTTATTCCATCAACCTTGATACTTTGCATCAACATTTTGACGTGTATTTTTCATATGCTCTAGAATATGAAATATAGATCCACTTATCATCCAAGTCAAAGACAACTAAACATGATACATGTCTCCTACATTGGAAGCAATATCTAACTTTCTTGGTGAACTGGAAAGTTTTTGCCTAAAGACATGTTGTCTTGCAAATCTGTGAGAATTATATACCTCAAGAATGAAATGGGAGTTTTCTCGACGATATGATGTAAATCCAGATTGAATACTCATCATAACTTCTGAGGTATCTGTGGATCTTGGTTGGTCATCCACTCGTACATCAGGATGAGATGATGAGGGACATGGATTCCAACAAAAGTCATTAACATCCATCATTCCATGGATAAGGTCCCGACAATCAACGAAGTTTTTCTCCCAAGATTAGAAAGCATTCAAAGTGCTAGCATATTTTCGGATTATATGACGAGAATAACTCTTATCTATATGAGCATAAACACTTTGAACAAAAGAAGTGCAGCCCAAGCATACAGAAAGTGTCCAGGAAATGAATGTGAAATTGAGCTAAGGTACTTGCCATACTGGTGGTTCGACGTTCGTGTAAATCCTCTATAAATGCTTGCTAATATGGGAAGAACTAGGCTATAAGTGAATCCGCATGCCATTTTAGAATATGCTTAAAAAGTTCCAACTTTTATATTATACATCGTCCCCAGATGGAAGAAAGAAACAACAAAGCCACATGGAGAGATGAGCTGCTATTTCTAACTCTTCTTCTTCTTCTTCTTCCATAGACAAAGATATTGACAATTCGCTCTATTGACTTCGATCCCAACGAGAAATATATCTCGACTTTTCTACAACCATGGGCTTCTATATTCCTTTGATGCCTTTTGATGTCGCCTCTTGAATTTAGATTTATAGCATTCTTATAATTTTTGTTTTCATTAAGGATTTTGGGCACAACCATTCTCATGAAACCAAAAATCAGTCCAATCTTCATGACTAAAGCAATCAGATTCAGTCATATGGGCAATTAACGCGTAAACATTAAAGAGATACAGACACGACTTGGGAAGACAATTTGTTACCTCTAAAAGGCCTAGGACTACTTTCCATAATAATGACCCATGATTGAAAGTCCACTTATCTCCCGGATGTCCCAAAGAGAAATACCAATTTCACCGCCTGCAGTTACAAATGTGATGATTTCTGGACATTAAACCCCATAAAGAGTTATGTAAGTAGAGTTTGGGCGTTGATAATCTTTTGTAGCAAGGTTGACTGCAGAAGCTGACTCGTGAAGATTCCTTTTGAGAATAATTTTTTAGACCCATGAAGACCACTCTCAAAACTTTGGAAGAAAAGAAATATCTCCACGATTGACAAGTACACTTCCTCATCGTGTTTCTTTATTGTCAATCCTCTCACAAATTACGGATCTTGGGATGCACTCCATACTTTGGGAATGATGAGGTGGAAGACACAAAAGGAAAGATAACTAATGGAACAGTTGGACTTGGCAGCGTCTAATTCTGGTGACATTCACTAATGATGGGCATAGGAAACTCCGACAAAGGCTCCAAGATATCAAAAGAAGGATCTGTCATTAGCTTATGTATGTTAAGTTTAAGTTCACCACATAATTAGGCTAGGCATGGTACTTCACATCAGTATCTTTAAAACGAAGGTAACTTTTAGCTTGATTTTTAAACTCAACGATTTCGTATATATCACAATACACTTTATTATTAGAGCTTGTCCCAATCATTCCTACAAAAAAATAAAAAAATAAAATAAAAAATTAGTAAAAAAGATATGTTAAAAAAATAATGAGCAGTAAATCTTTTAAATTCGTTCATTGTTTAAAATTACGAGTTTCCCAAAAATGTAAATGTGCTCCACACAAAGTGCTTTGGATGGTCGAATGAGCCGAATCTTGGTCAACAACACAAAGTGCTTTTTAACGTTAGAAAGAGCTGATCCTTAGTTCCCAACACAAAGTACTTTGGACGGTCGAAAGAGCCGAACCTTGGTCCACAACACAAAGTGCTCTTAACATTAGTAAGAGTCGATCCTTAGTTCTCAACACAAAGTGCCTTGGACGGTCGAAGGAGCTGATCATTGGTTCCCAACAGAAAGTGCCTTGGACGGTTAAATGAGCTGATCATTGTTTCTCAACACAAAGTTCCTTGGATGGTCAAAGAAGCAGGTCCTTGATCCTTAACACAAAATGCCTTGAACGATTGAAGGAGTCAGTCATTGGTCCCCAACACAAAGTGCCTTGAATGGTTGAATGAGTCAATCCTCGTCCTCAACACAACGTGTCTTGAATGGTCAAATGAGTCAATCATTGGTCATCAACGCAAAGTGTCTTGAACGGTTGAAGGCAACATAAAGTGCCTTAAATAGTCAAATGAGGCAGTCTTTAGTTCTTAACACAAAGTGCCTTTGATGGTTAAATGTGATATTCCTTGGTCCTCAATGTACATGAAAATATTTGAAATTTTGAATTTGTTCATAAACAAATATTTTTTGAACTACTAAATTAATTGCAACACGAAAATTAAATCTCTACAAAAGGAAAATCTCAAACTTAAAAACTATTGGCTTGCTTCAGAAATTAAATTCCTGAAAAAAAAAATGAGAATGTCAGTATCGATTTTATTAAAACAACCATACTAAAAAAATTAATAAAAAAATCAACGAAAAA
The DNA here is from genome assembly GCA_903798385.1 of Fraxinus cuspidata. Taxonomy (NCBI): domain Eukaryota; kingdom Viridiplantae; phylum Streptophyta; class Magnoliopsida; order Lamiales; family Oleaceae; genus Fraxinus; species Fraxinus cuspidata. Next base: position 20,741 of record CAIGRP010077062.1, read on the forward strand.
AGAAAGAAAGTAAAATAATAATATTAAGAAGAAGAAGAAGAAGAAAGAAAAGAAAAAAAAAAGCGAAAACTTACGTCCAGAAAAAAGAAAAAAGCAGAAATATTAAATGATAAAAGAAAAATCATATTCTAAGTCGACCTACTTTTTTTTTTTAAATCTTATGATTTGTTCATATAAATATGTGGGTATCGTGTTTCAAAGGCTCATCCTATTTTATTATTATTATTATTATTATTTTCAAAATCCACAATTATTCAATTATTCTTTTTAATTAAAGATAATTTGGTGGTTTCCAAATTGGTTACGAATTTCTCATATAAATAGGACTAAAAGTCCATAAAATTTTATAAGGGAAAGTGTGGAAGAAAATCATGAAATGTTGAAGAAATCTCAAAGTCGGAGGAAGATAAGAAATCCTCTCAACTCTAAGTACGACGAACTCCAAGAAGATCAAAATTTTCTTCAAATCATGCAAATCCAAATCAAGTCCAAGAAAATCAAAGTCTCCTTCAAATAAAATCAAATTCAAATCCAAGTCCCAAAATGCAAATACAAGTCCCGAAATTCAAGTGCCGAACAAGCCAAGTTTTCAACAAATCAAATTTTCAACAAATCTCAAGATCCAGGATTCAAACCATGTGACACTTCGTCTTCAAACATTTATATCATTAATCAGAGGATCTTGTAATTCTGCAGTTACAAGAAGATTAACACTTACTTATATTTCTCAAAATAATAATTTATAAAAATTTCTGTATTTAAGTACACGAAATTCTTTGTACGGTATTGTTGTGTTTTGTTATTAGTCTTGACTAAATTAGTATTTTTTAAAGCATTAAGTACTTCACCATTTACAACTGCCATAATACTAACTGCATCATTGAAAGTGTGGTGGTTGCCTATGTTTTTACTTTTTTGTAAAATAATATTCTCTATTTTCAAAGAAAATATTCTACAATTTAGATGGCACTGTAAATTTAGAGAGTAAATTTTTTTTAAATATTTCAACAAACTTTTTATATTTAACACTTAATTTTACTACTCCCAAAATATATTTATTATTTTTCCCTATCTTTTAATTTCACTAACATTCCTCAAAATTATTCTATTATTTTTCTCCATTGAGAGTGGGTTTGCCTCTCCAAATTTCAGCCACTCTCTAACTTAAAAGTATTAAGGATGGACTCTTTAAAATATATAGCAAAATATCATCTTGGACAAAAAGATATTTGTTGACATTCTTATTGTATAGCAATTGTACCTTGCACAAGCCCTTGTGGTTAATGCTATTGATTAAGACCTCGTAGCAATCTGTCCCCCGAGGGTATCTATCGTAAACTTTTAAATTGTCAACCAAGCGCAGTATTTCTAAATGAATTCCCACTAACCTCTTGTAGTTTTGAGCACACCTTTGATGAATCCTCTCATTACAATCTACTTTATGCAAAAATCAGTTCATGGACCAATATCCCCGAAAACTGTAATTTCTTCCCTTCAAGTCGACAAGATGAACGAAGCAACTTCTTTAGAATTTCACTAAGGACCTCTTTGATGTAAAATTTTTAAGAATAGATTTTATGAAAAGTAAATTTTTTTGCAAAATATGTGATTAAAAAATAAGAAAAAATTAAGGGTATTAAGTTCAAAATTATTTTACTAAGAGAATGTGTGTTTGAAAATTATTTTTCAGGGAAAAAAAAATTGTACCAAATAGGGCCACGTTGTTGTCATAATTCTGCAAAATGTGGTGCAAAATGTTGAAGGAGCTTATTTGAGTAATTGTTCATCCTCCAACTAGTGGTGGCAAATGGGCCGAGCGACTCATCCGCTGGCCGCTCAACTAGTGAAAAGCCGGCTCGGGCTCGTCATTTGCACGAGCTGAGCTGGTTGGCTTGCCCATAGGCGTGCGGCTCGTGGGCTCGTCCAACGTGAATGGCATATCATTTTTTAAAAAGGTTTCTTTAAAAAAAAAAAATATATATATATATATTTGGAGAGCTCGCAAGTCGAAGTTCGGCTCGGCTCTCGAACCATGAGCTCACGGGCTAAGTTTGGCTCGGCCCACGATAGCAAGCCGAGTAGAAGTTTGTGCGCATGCGGGCTGAGCTGAGCCATCTCTACCTCGAACATATGAAACTAAAAATCAGTGTTACAAAAAACTCATTAGGCTCGAAAATCTGGCAAAACGTCTCACTTAACGTCTAGACGCTTTTTTTTTTTTTCAATTCCTAAATGGTTAAAAAAATAATAATTATCTTCTCTTTTTCGTCTTCCCTATGCAAGCTTTATTAGTTTTTTCCCGCTTTTTTAAATATTTTATTTGACTCTTATTAAAAAAAATTATTTTAAAAAAATTTTCATTTGTCTTTAATTTCAAGTTTTTAAAAGATTTTATTAGTACAAAAGTTAAAAATGACTTTATCTAAATAGTTAAGTAAGATTTCAGCTATGATTTTATTTACATTATGTAATTATGATCTTGAGACTCGTTATTTTGTTGCAAACTCCAAATGTATGTATAAAAATCATATAAATCTATTAAGTAGAACTTGTCTAGTTGAAAATTAAAACTACAAAAAATATTATAATTTTTGCATTTTGAAAACTTTAAAATTGTATAATTAACTAACGATAAGAATTACTAAGTAAATACAATATTTTATAATATTAGATATTTGATATATATTATTTTTATTATTAAATGATTTAAAATTATTAGAAATTTAATATAATATTAGAAACAAGAAAAAACTTTTTTACGCTTAAACCTCTCCTAAGCTCGCTTGAACTCATAAAGCTTAAAATTTCACCTCCATATCTAACCATACTATATGATTTTTAGAACACTGTTAAAAATTCACCTGCATTATACGAGCAAATTTCAAGCCAGCTAGTCATACAACATAATTAGCTTAATTGATCCATACTTCGTAAAGATAAATCTATTCCTTTACTGCTTGGTAGAAAGATGGATGATGTGACAATTTTTTAATGGATGAATTAAATTTGAGATATGAAAGCTAATTTCAGAATTGTGTTAAAAGTGTAAATTCATTCAGCTAAGGTGTAAAGGGAGGTGCATATGTAGCAAAATTGATTTCGGATCAAACAATTTGTACTAACTAATGTTATTTATCATCATTAGTGTTAAACACCAGTTTAAATAACAATTACAAGGTATTAAACAATAGATTCATTTAAATGCAAAATCACATGACTCATTTAATTGAACTTATAAAATGTATCCACCTAAATTGATGCACTGACACCATTGGTGCTAAATAACATTATTCATTTGTACATCTCTTTATCACTTGATTGACAGATGGATGATCTAATAATTTTATCAGAGTTGGATTAAATGTTTGAGACATGAAAAGTAGTATGAGATTGTGTCAAATATAAATTCAAAAAATCAAGAGATACAGGGAGCATACGTGTAGCAAAATTGATTTCATAATTCTACAGTGCAACTCAAAATTAACAAACAAATAGCATTTCTACAAATGAACGTGTACATTTTGCAAATTCAATTATCGTACAACTCATTTCAAAAGTTCGAAGCACTACAACTTTCAGGAACCTCAATTGGACCCCAGGACACCACACACTTTCAGCAACAAACTTGAGATTGACATCCAAACTAGTAACTTCATGAGCAAATTCATGATCTCTGGAACAAATTCCACGTTTGCAAAGAAAATTCGATATTTGCAAAGAAAACTCGAGAGTTCACCATAAACTCAAAAGTTTGTACAGCAAAACTCATTGCTTGAAAAGCAAACTTGAAATGTTCGCTGCAAGTTCAATGTTTCCCCTACAAACTCGAAATTTGAACTGCATACTCAAAATTTGAGCTCAATCGAAATGAAACACTAAAATCCAACCACCATTTCTCATCTTGACATGTAAAGCCAATACATTTTTGACATTTCGTCAACAAATTTTCAGAAATACAATTCTTGGGTGGGGCTACTAACATTAATATACAAATTTTCAGCAAATTGCAACCTGAATAACTATTCTTGGGTGGGGTTACTAACATTATTAAACATAGGCAAACTTCTTGCATCCACCTATATCAACTTTCCATCCCATTTATTGGATAATCCTTGAGAAAAGTAAAAGATACCACAATGAAATTAGAGGAATTCTCATGGCCTAAGCTGGGAATCTCAAATCACAGCCTTTACTTCTCACATTCAGAAGCCACAAGCTTAGGACAAAAGCAGCAGGGTAACATGGGAATTTTATCTTAAATCAATTTCTGACCATAGTTTTGTCTTTACAAAAAAAAAAAGATTGAAAGCAAAATGAAACAGCACTAACTAATACAAAGGCCAAACCTATGATTTTCACTCGGAAAACAAGATTTCACTTCTTCTTTTCACCACCTCCAGCAGCCCTACATAAATTCAGCAAAGCAGTTAAAAACAATTAGTCATTTTAAAAACCACATTGCAGAAATAAATTGAAAACCTCAATTCGCTTCAAGTTACACAGCTCATTAAAATTTCTCAATTGAAAGGTGAAAATATAGTAAAAGCATTTGATGAATTGGTAATCTTGTCAGTAATAATGTCATGTAATTTGAGAAGATTACCTCATTTTGCGGAGAACGCTAGACATCTCCTCTCTCTTCTTCTTAGCCCTCTTGTGAGTGCCCAACTTTCTCTTAGCTACCTTCAAAGCTCGCTTATCCTTGCCAACTTTAAGCAGCTCGGTAATTCTCTTCTCATATGGTGCAAAACCAGCAACTTCCCTGATAAGGCTCCTAGCAAAGTGCACTCTCTTGCTCGTTTTCTGAGTCAATAAAAAAGAAGAAATAGGATAAAAAATTCACAAACAATTTAACTGCTCGACAAGTTATACTTTTAGTCTCCTCTTTTATATTCTAATATAAGACTAGAAGCCATAACTTTCACTTCTGGAAACCTTAAAACAAGAAATCTTCTACAGATATGGTTGTTAACAACTGTTTGTAAGCTAACACAACCATATACTCAACACAGTTAAGAACCCATAATTTAATTTCTCAAATACCATGCCAATTTATCATTCTTGTACTAGTATCTAACACACTAAGAAAAATTATCTGTAATGCGAATTTGAATTATTTGAATCAGGAGCATGTTTCGATAAACTTAAATAATATGTCCAAACTCGTTTGAATAATTTACCTATTTCTAATTTCCACAAATAAAAAAATATTTGTTTTAAAATTTACTAGTTGACTTATAAGTAAATTACTTGTCAATTAACCTTTCAAGCTCAGCCAAACATTCTCATATTTTCATCAACCTGAGCTAGCCAAAAAAAGCATAGACGAAACTTACCCCTTTCCTGGCAGAAGGGCGAGGAGCTAATTCCTTCGGGGTCACGACATGGCCTTTGTTCAGGCCAACAAATAAGCCAGAATTTGGCTGCTTTGGAGCCATTACCTATATACCAATTACATACACAAAATGCAATAAACATTTTTCTATCAAACTTTCACAAAAAATTCCAACAAATTCTCTTACTATCAAAACAACTGCCCCTAAATATTTACATATATCTGTATGTCAACAATGATTCTTATAAGAAAACATAAACTGGGTTTTTAATTCTTTTCAACGATACCCACATGAAATATGCATATACTATATAAACACATGAGCAAAAAGATAGGTTAATAATACGTATATATACAAGTACGTATCAATCCTATAAATTGCGGGTTTACCTTTTCTTCGAGCTGTCTGATCTGCCGGTGGAATCTGAGGCGGAGGGAATAAGAAGTAGGGTTTTGCTAAAGTGGAGCCTTTTATATTAAAATGGGAATGAGGAGATGTTTGGGATACTATGAATTTCACTAGGGTAAAATTGTCATATCGTTGTGAGTTTTGCAATATTCAATCAACGTCAATAAGTCGAGAATGTTGGGGGGCATGTTTCCCAAAGTTGAGATATGTTATTTAATTTTTATTGTTTAATTTCTTGTTCATCAAATTAATTATCAACACATTATTTATAATTTTTATTGTTTAATTTATTTCCACCAAATTAATTATCGACACATTTAAATAACATGTCATCAAGTTGGTGGGTTAATAGTAAAGTTAATGATGAAAAATTTGAGATGACATTTTAATTTAAAAATGACGTGTTAATAATTAATCGGTTGAACAATAAATTGGACAATAGATTTCAACTCGTGTTTGGCATAGAAGAAATTTCTTACCTCCTTTATATGCAAATGAATAAAAGAAATGGTCTGATTGGTTCAACGTATAAAAAATATTCGAGCACAAAATTCACACCTACTCGAGTGCATGAGTTAAAGAGTCGAGTTGATTAAGGAAATTTTCAAATTGACCAGTTGTTCCATCGTCCTAATTTTCACCATCAAAATAATTCTCGTCACGCTTCAACCCAGTGTTGACCTGACCATAAGTGGGTAGACAATAGTCTAAACCTCCACTTTGATGAGGGTCCAAAAAACTTTATTGTATATTATAATTATAAAAAATGAATAAATTTCCTTATAAAAAGTTTTACATTCTACATTTATGATATGGCAAATTTTTATATAAAAGTTAAATATTTTATATAGATTAGTCACCGGTGAACGTGCACTGTATGTTATTTTGAAATGTTTTATAAGTGATTAAAAATAATATTTGAAGAGCGTAAATATAAAAAAATAGTTTAAAAATTATTTATGTTAAATGAACTTTTTATTCATGAGAATCTCTTTTTACGCTTCTTCTTCTTCTTCTTTTTTTTAAATTTTTGGATTAGAGATATTTAACTTAACTAAAACTTTTGTAGTTGCCATAAAAATTCTTCTTGAAAGTGCAACATATAAACTATCTGTACAAGAATAAATGTTGTCAAAAATGTATTCCGACATGAGGTATTGTCTGTCATTAGGCTTTGTTGATTGTCATTGCAAAATAGAGACGAACATATAACTATTTCCGTATGAATTTGGATAGGTGGATCCTTCATCATTTACAGAACTCAAATTTCAAAACTAAATAGTAATTGTAGTAGACATATTACCTCACTGTGATTAGGATGTGCCTCAAAATATCAAAATTTTCAGCATTGGATTAAAATTCGATCGAACCCTTTTGAACTACCATCACTTTCATGGACTATTCATTTTCATATGCTGATAAGTTTCTTATAGCCTCTAATTCCATGATGCGGATTGAAATGATATACCCACCAATCTATGAAAACAATTTAAATAGTAGAGTGATTGATTCATTCACGTCTAACACTCATGAGAACAATCAAATACATTCATAAACATGAAATTTAATTAATTTGAATTAATGAATATACAAAAATAATAACTTATAGACACGTGATCTTGAAAAAGGATTTAGACAAAACGGTGTATACATGAAATTGGAGAATAAATTTATATAATAGATTAAATGAATAATTTTGAAAATAAATAAGTGCACATGAACGTGAATAATTTATACACTCTTAGAGTAATTGAATGCTCCCAAAACATATAAAGTGTAATTAATCTGCACCATTTTGATTTAAATATGAGAGAAATACAAGCACCTGAGAACAAATATTAACTATTATACATGTACGTAAATAGTGAATTGCATAATTAAATGTTAACATAAATATTGGAAAACAAAAGGTAAGATATTATTGAAATAACTGAGTTGTAGTAGGACTAGAATCTTCAAAAAAATAATTTTTACTTGATGTAATATTTAATATATTATAGATATATTATTTTCATCTTCTATAAAACAATAAAATTTTCTTCAAGATAACGTGAAAGATCTAAAACGTAAACCACTATCACAAACACGTTAAGTACGCCAAGTTGAATGTGTTAAACCAATAAGATTTCAATTACCAAACATTAAATCGCTTTAAAACACTTGAAACACATGCCACGCTACGACGTTTAGAGATACTAAAACTTTATCTTCAACATTATGAATTTTGAGTTTTTGTTTGACATGATTATTTGATACAATATATTATATATTATTAATAGAGTAAGAAAAATGTTACAAAATGATTATATATATATATATTGGTGTTACTATTGGTAACTTGAAAGCACTTATTTCATTTTTTGAAATATATGAAATTGGATTTGGATATGACAAGATTACTCCTAAAAAAATTATTGTTCAAATGGAAGTTGAACCTACATTTCATATACTATCAATAGAAAGAAACACTTTAATTAAAATATTAATGATGAGATAAAATATTATGCTGAAAAATCTTTTAAAGTTTGTTATTTATTATTTATAGTTGATTAAGCTCTTTCTTTACTTAAATTAATGTTTAAATAATTTTAAAAATATGAAAATACTTTTGAATTTCTGTATTATTTTTAAAAAAATTACAAACTGTAGATGATAATTATTTGACTTGTTGATGTCATAATCTTAAAAGAAAAAAAAATTAAACATGACAAGGATTATGATATTGATATGTAGTGGTATAAATTAATCCACTAGCCCAAGCGGTCCATGTCATAAAACGAGGCCTACGAGCGATCCACTTAAAAAACACGCCACCTTTCACCCAACTCGTTAATGTCAATCGACTAGAAAAACGGTTCAAGACCCACGGGATAATTAGAAATATCTGATATTCTATCTTCAAGATATATAACTCTATGATTTGACCAAGTCAAGCAAGAGTTATCTATAGACGGTCTGAAAATCTCAACCAAATAGATCCGATTTGATGCAGCTCCAACCAACCACAAAATCTCGAAGAGTCCTTGCCAACCCCGTCTAAACAGTTATCCCACTCTTACAAATTTCATGGCCAGTCAAATGTCCAAGTATCTTGACCTACTTTGAACTATTATTGACTTAAAAGTGAGATGAACACACTTTCGTATTTTACAATTCATCAGATCATATTGGCGAAATGATTATAATTTCAAGATATGTGAACAATTTTGATTTTGTCACACCACGTAACATTTTCAATCACATGTATTATTTGATATATTTCTAGATATCAATTGGGGACAACAAATGTGAATTAATTAATCTAGAAAAATTAGTGATAAATTAAAAAGAAGTTTAACTTATCTTATTTTCATTATATCAAAATAATAGTTCGGTCGTTCGACATTGTGATCGAGAACCTAATAGGTCACGCACGGAAGAAAAGACAAGAACAATGATATTATGAATTAATTAATTGACACATGTTGGATATTTGTAGAATTAATTAATTAGATTAGTTTATTAATGTGCTGAAGTTAATTGATCAGATTGATAGCCTAAGAATAACTAATCAAAAGGCGCTAAATTGGTTATTAAAAACATTTTCAAAAAATTAATTCAAATTTAAGCATGTTGAAAATGAATAAGTCAATCAAATAAAAATGCACAAATATGAAAACAATAAGTAAACGGGAAGAGAGTGTGCAAGGGATGTAATTGTGGAGGTTCGATCCCAAACAATGATCTATGTCCTCAGTTGCCAAGCTCTCCATCATCAACAATGCCTTTTCACTAAATTTGATTGATTTATTGTGTAATCCAAATCGTTACAATGCTTCCGGTGAATTACAAATGAGGAGCACCGATCCTTATATAATATTGAGATTTTCGGGGCCTCTATATCACCTACAAATTTAAAGAGAAATTATTTTATAATTTGAAACTTCTTTCTTAACAATTGATATAATCAAATGAAGTATAAAGAGAAAAAATAGGCTAACACTTTAATGAATAGCAATGAATGAAACTCAAGTATTAGGTAGGAAAAACTTTGATGAGAAATATGTTATTCAAGAATTAATTTAATCAAAAGTTTTTCTAAGTAAATGATTTGATAAAGATAAATAAGATGTTGGATCGATATAATTTTTCTCAAGAATATTTCACTTTCTCAAAAATGTTGTAATGAATAATGAATGCAAAGTGAAATGGTATTTATAGAGGTCAAAACACAAAAAATTCTGACTAACCGGGCAAACAATTCGGACATCCACATTTTGAACCAGATAACCAAGTTAGTCATTGCGTGTGAGAATTCAAAACGGTTTAAAAAGTGACCGTTGAACGAATCGGACGTCCGCTATGACCAACCTAACATCCGCTGGGACAGATTTTTTCCTGATTTTTCAATCTTGATTGTTTTAAAAAATGTAGGCTTTCGAATTAAGTTTTTCACTTTATTTTTCAAGGTAAGTGATATTGTAATGAGTTTGAATATCAAGTTGAAATACTTTCTTTTTGAAAGATAATTTTTATACAAGTGTTTTTATGAAATAATTTTCTTGTGCACAAAAAATTATTCATTGAGCTTTTAATGATTCACAAGTTAGTACTTTAATGAATAGCAATGAATGAAGCTCAAGTGTTAGGTGAGAAAAACTTTGATGAGAAATATGTTATTCAAAAGTTGATTTAATCAAAAAATTTCAAAGTGAATGATTTGATAAAAATAAATAAGATGTTAGATTAATATGATTTTCTCAAGAATATCTCACTTAAATGCCCTCAAAAGTGTTGTAATGAAGACAAAGTGAAATGGTATTTATAGAGGTTAAAAATTCAAAAAATCGGATTAATAGGACAATCATTTCGGACGTCCGCATTTTGAATCAGACAACTAAACTAGCCGTCGTGCATCGAAATTCAGAACGATTAAAAAAGTGATCGTTGGACGAACCAGACGTCCGCTTGGACAGATTTTTCTATCTTGATTGTTTTGAAAAATGTAAGCTTTTGAAAGATGTTTTTCACTCTATTTTTCAAGGTAAGTGATATTGTAATGAGTTTGAATATGGAGTTAAAATACTTACTTTTTAAAATATAATTTTTATGCAAGTGTTTTTATAAATAATTTCTCGTTTATAAAAATTTATTCGTTTAGCTTTTAATGATTCATTGCTAAATATAAAATGATATCCTTTACACATGAATGCAGAAAATTTTAATATAATATTTTCGATATTTGACTATTGAAGTTGTTTGTCTTGAGTGATTTGTAATAAATGCTTGGCTTTCACCTTGATTTTTATTAATCGTTTGATGCGAGTCTTTTGGTAGTGATCTTTTTGTCCCCAATCGATCAACTTTGCAACAATAGCTATGAAAACTCGAACTCAATTGTTAAAAATAAAATCAACCTATTTGTTATGATTAAAACACGAAGTCAACTATAGGTCAACACTGATTAATTAACTTATAGGCTAAGTTTAATTAATTAAAAATTAGGCCTGCTAATGTTTAATGGGTGGGTCAAGCTCTTTTATTCTTTTTCTCCTGTGTGGATTATCATTGAAAATTGGACTATTGGATAAATATAGTGTGGACAAATTGTGATTCACAAATATATGCAAATATCGTGATTGTTCGCGATCAAAATTTTCAAAAGAGTTCGAAGAATTTGCTAAAGTTATAGTTCTAATCATAATTTCTATCTAAACAAAAAGACGATTCTTGAAAGGAAATAAAATTATTTTTAAATTTCATTGTGCATGTATAAGTAAATTCCTAATAGAAATAACATACACAAATCTCATAAGACAACGGCTAAATCCCGTATTTCCTCCCGCTTCTTGAGTATGTATATTGCCTAGTTTGTGCACGATTGGCATGGTGCTGTGTAGGTCATGATAGTGAGAAATGTTAGAGAAAAATAAGTGATTTGTGAATAAATTATAATTAACATAACAATTTTAAAATAACATAATCATAAGAAGAGAATTAGAAAGCAAGTTTTAGGGAGTCATGTTAATAACGTTGTCCTAAAGTTTTATGACCTCTTCGTATGAATTTTTTCGACACTACACGATTTCAAGATAAAAGCCTTATAGCTCACAGTTGGTTCTCCTTCTATGGGCACGGCCACATAAAGATAAAGAACATGCATTTATTAAATTGTCAGAACCTTAGAAATATAATATGAAAATGTATATGGAGTATTTTTCAAAATGTGTTTCTCAAGTTATATTTAAAATCATGAAAATGACTACTTTCCATAGGTATAAATTCGATCCTGGGAATTAATCCATTCAAAATAAGTTACACTTCAAAATTAAGATTTTTAATCTTTTATTAAATTTGAAGTTGAAATCCAAACAGAAAATTAAAGAGGTTTTTACTTTTGAAATTTAAAATTTTTATTTTTTATTTTTACAAAAAGAAATGGGACCTTGCCACTGCCAAAGAATTTGAACCTACAATTACATTCTATAAGAAATACAAAAGGAAATGATAACAAATACAAAAGGAAATGCTGAGATAACTCTTAGAAGAAATGAATTCCTTTAATTGTAAAACTGAGGTACAAATATGAATCTAATTATTCTATTTATAATGGATTCCGCCTGATATATTTATACAAACAAATGAAGAATCTTGTAACTAATTTACTCAACAGAAAAATGGAGCAAAAAATAGAAAGCATGTGCCGTTTCCTCCATCTCATCTTCTTCCAGAATCTTCCAATATGGTTTGGCATTGCTGGCTCCATAATGTTGTTGTCACATCCAGCTTATGCTAGCTGATGTTTCTGTCTTGCTTCCCACATTTTGACAGCCCCCACAAGATGGAGAGTAGATGTCTTCTACTCCCATCTTGAACATGTGGGAATAGAAATGATTGGAGCATAATGGCTTTGTTAATATGTCTGCAACTTGTGAATCACTTTTCAAGTAATTTGTAACTACGCTCCCCTCTTGAATTTTATCACGAACTAGGTGACAATCAAGCTCTATATGCTTGGTTTTCTCATGGAAAATAGGATTGACTGCTATATGCAGCACTGCCTGGTTATCACAAGAAAGCAAGGCAGCTTGAGGATGAGCTACTTGTAAGTCATGCAACAAGTATCTAAGCCAGGATAGCACAACAAACACTTCACATTTCTCTATATTCAGCCTCTGTTGATGATCTAGAGATTGTATTTTGTTTCTTTGATTTCCTAGATACCAATGAATCCCCAATGAAAACACAGTATCTCGTTGTTGATCTTCGCATATCCAAACACGCCTTCAATCTGAGTCACTGTATGCTTTAGTTGGAATGGAGATGTCGAAGTAAACAACAACTCTTGACCTGGAGCTCCCTTAATGTACCTTAACACTTTGTAGGCAGCTTTCAAATGAGGCATTCTAGGATTTTGCATATATCGACTGAGGAGTTGAACTGAGTATGCTAGATCCGGCCTTGTGACAGTCAAGTATAGCAATCTCCCAATAAGTCTTCTATAAATAGAAGGTTCTGATAAGAGCTCTCGTTGGTCTTTGGAGAGTTTGACATTTTGATCTAGTGGCACTTTTATCGACACTGCCTCAATCATTCCTGAATCAGCCAAAATATCTAATGCATATTTTCTTTAACAAATGTGGATCCCTCTTTTTGATCTTGCCACCTCTATCCCAAGGAAATATCTCAGGGTGTCTAAGTCTTTGATTTTGAACCTTTCATCAAGTGAATTTTTGGGAGAGTGAATAACTTCCATGGTGTCACCTGCCACTATAACATCATCCACATATACCAAGTACAGCTGTGAATGAGTCCTTCATGCTCCTTGTGAATAGGCTATAGTCTGATTTGGATTGCTCAAATCCTTGTTGGAGAATAAAAGAGGACAATTTTGAACACCATTGTCGAGAAGCTTGTTTTAGTCCATACAAAATTTTGTTAAGTTTGCATACCTTCCCCTGATCAATTGCAGGATAACCTGGTGGAAGTTCCATGTAGACTTCCTCATTCAAATCCCCATGTAAGAATGCATTGTTAACATCCAGTTGATGTAAATACCAACATTTGATTGCTGCTACAGCAAGCATAGTCCTTACAGTCACCATCTTTGCCACGAGTAAAAAAGTTTCATGGTAGTCAAGACCTTCAACTTAGGTATATCCCTTTGCTACTAGCCAGGCTTTCTTTCTTTCCCCTGTTCCATTTGCTTTGAACTTGATTTTGTAGACCCATTTACAACATATAGCTATCTTTCCAGGAGGCAGGTCTGTCACAACCCAAGTATCATTCAACTCTAGAGCTTTTATTTTAGCATTTATGGCATTTTTCCATTTAGGATACTTAACAGCTTCCTGATATGAGTTGGGTTCTGTATGTGCAGAGATAGATGTGATAAAAGCCTTGTGTGATTCAAATATCTTTCTATATGATAGAGTAGCACATAAAGGAAAAGGGAAAGGGAAACCTGCTATGTCAGAATCTTTTATCTTGTCCAACTCTTGGAAATGGTGTAGTGAGGTAGCTTGCTGACACACAAAATCCCGCAAGTATGAAGTAGCCCTCCTGACTCTAGTAGACATGTGAGGATGATATGGAGTTATAGAAATGTTTTGGAAAAGATCAGTTCGTTCAGCTGAAGTTTTAAGATCTTCATTATCTTGCTGTATACTTCCAGTAGATTCTTGCTGAGGGTTGAGAAGTTTGATTTACTGGATAGTTTAAATCAGTGTCTGCTGGATGAGAATAAACTAAGTCATTTTGGCTTGGAAAAATGTGCTCAGACTTCAGCATTTGATCAGATTTTATAATTTGAGCTTTGTAAGGGAAATTGTCTTCACAGAAGACAACATTTCTAGAGATGAATACTCTGTTTGATTCAAGTTATGTAACCCTTGAATCCATAGGAAAATATTAGGAAAACACACTTTCTTGCCCTTGGATCAAATTTACGTATGTTATGTGTGAGTGTGGATGCAAAGGCAAGGCAACCAAAAACTCTAATGTGGGAATATTGGGGTTTAATTTTGAACAAGAGCTCAAATGGCGTTTTATTTCCAAGAAGAGGGGTAGGTGTCATATTAATAAGGAAGACTGCAGTTAACACACAGTTATTCCAATACCTTATAGGAATCCCACTTTGGAATTTTAAGGCTCTACTACATTGAGGATATGTTGGTGCTTTCTTTCAACTATGGCGTTTTGTTGAGATGTTTCAACACATGTCCTCTGATGTATGATCCCTCTTTTTGAGTAGAATTCTTTCATATCAAACTCTCCGCCATTGTCACTTCTAATCACTTTAATTTTTACTTCAAATTGAGTTTCTATAATGTTGCAAAAACTTTGTAAAATGTTAGAAGCCTCATATTTTAGTTTGAGCATGTAAATCCAAGTACATCTACTAAAATCATCGACAATGGTGAGAAAGTATCTTAATCCATCATAAGCAATCTCATTACATGGTCCCCATAAATCGCAATGAACTAATTCGAAACACTCATTTGATATATGTTGACTGACACTAAATGGTAGCTTATGTAACTTGACTAAAGGACAGATAGGACATGGTTTCTTTGTGCTTGTATCTTTGGATTTGTAATCAACACTCAATAGACTTATTCTAGAATCTGAAGGATGTCCCATCCTATAGTACCATAGATCAAACTCTTTAGATTTAGTGATGACATATGCTGATGTAGAAGTTTTGTTAATGGAAATAGGTAAATAATCTGTTAAGGCTGCAAGAGAGACTTCCTCTTGCGGCAAATGGTACATTCACTACCTCACTTTAGCCATCCCAATCGTCTTCCAAGTTGTAAGGTCCTGTAAAAAACAAGATTTGGAAGGAAAAATGAGACAACAATTTGATGTTTGTGTTAATTTTCTGGCTGAAATAAGGTTGAAAGAGAAGGATGGAACACATAAGACTTCATTTAAAATTATCGTGTCAGTCATTTGAACAGTTCATATATGAGTGACAAGAACTATATTTCCATTTGGAAGGACAACATAATGTGAGATTTCTCCCTTGATGGTAGTGAAAAATGATGAAGAGCACATCGTGTGATCTGTGGCTCTAGTATCTATGATCCATGGAGTGATAGAAGCCCTTTGAGGTTTTGTGATACAAGTAGATGATAAGAGTCTACACTTGAATTGCTGATGAGATGTGAGGCTGAGTTCCCTATAATTTGAGTAATGCCATAAGTTGATTATATTGCTCCAGAGTTAGAGATACTTGGCAGTTGTTAATTCCTTGTTCCTGTCCAGTAGCTAGTAGACCTGTAACCTAATTTGTAGAAGATGTAACACCCTTTTTGCCTTCCATAAAGTTTGTGGCCTGGTGGATATCCATAAATTTGAAACATTTGTCTATTGAATGGCCAGGCATTTGACAGTGTGAGTACACTGGTTTATCGGGATTGGCTTTAAAACATTTATCAATGGAGTGACCTGGTATCTTGCAAAAGGTACAAAAGTATTTCTTCTGGGTTTCCATGTACTGCCTTCCTCTCTCTCTCTTGGAGCAAATCTCCCCATTAGAGTCATGGATTCAGCATTAGGAACCTCAGTAGATAATTATCTTCTCTTCTCTTCTCCTCTTACTGAATGATTGAGTATACTTCGTTCAGATTTGGGAAACGTTTAATTAGAAGTATCTGTGCCTTGATTCCCTTGAATGAGTCATTTAAACCCATAAGAAACTTTATCACCCAATCTTTCTGTTGGTTGTGCAATACAAATCTTAATCCTCCATAGGTGCAATTTTGAATAGATTCGTAGTTCATCAGTTCATCAAGAAGAGTTTTCAGCTTTGAGAAAAACACACTTACAGTATCCTGATTCTGCATTAAGGCTGCGATTCCCTGCTTTACTTTATAAATTCTAGGAGCATTTTAGTGTGCTAAACACTGCTCAAGTTCCAACCATAGTTGGTATGCTGTTTCTGCATACAAGGTGCTGGCTTTGATGTCAACAGACATGGTGTTTTGTAACCATTTGATGACAATGTCATTACATTGAGCCAATGATCCATCAAGGGGCTTCCTACATCAGCTGGCTCATAGATACTTTCATCAATGAATCCTAATTTTCAATTGATTCGAAAGGCCCTTTTCATTGACCTAGCCCAGATGTGGTAGTTGCTGGAATCCAGCATCTGAGTAACAAGTAATGCACCAGAATTTTCATTTGCTCCAATGAAAAATGGACTATTTGGCTAAGATGGATTAACAGGTAATGGTGATTGGAGGTTGATTTTGATCATTTTCGTTTGAGGATTGATTTTGATTATCATTGATATTTGAAGATTCATTTTGGGCCATCATGGCTCTGATTCCATATAAGAAATGTAGAAGGAAATGATAACAAATACAAAAGGAAATGCTGAGATAACTTTTGGAAGAAAATGAGTTCCTTTAACTGTAAAAATGAGGTACAAATATGACTTTTAATTTTTCTATTTACAATGGATTCCGCCTGCTATATTTATACAAACAAATGAAGAATCTTGTAACTAATTTACTCAACAGAAAAATGGAGCAGAGAACAGAAAGCATGTGTCGTTTCCTCCATCTCATCTTCTTCCAAAATCTTCCAATATGGTTTGGCATTGCTGGCTCCATAATGCTGCTGTCACGGCCAGCTTGTGCTAGTTGATGTTCTTGTCTTGCTTCCCACATTTTGACACATTCTGACAAGAAGTTGAATGGAAGCAGAGTAGAAGTTCTTGGATTAGATGTCACTGTATGAGGAATGTGTAACTATCGAGCTGCATTAGCACAATTCCTGCTCTACATGATGTCGGCAAGACATTCAACACTTTCTTTTTTGTCACTTTCATAATCTTTCTTTCACTCTTTCCAGCACCTAAACATTTTTATTTGGATTTTGGAAGCTTGAGAAGGTCATGAAATTGGGAATGATACCCTAGCCATGTTCAAAACGGTCGAGACTAAAAGGGCTCGTAAAGCTGACGAGTAAAGAATGGAAGGTGTTAGAAAAATATTCGTCATATTTTAACAAATTTTATTAATTGACTTGCTTCATATACTTGTTGATTTTTAATTTGTCATACATTGAAAAATAACTTGTCAAAATTGTGAGGAAAAAGTTAAAGAATCCTAGGAAGGTAAAGTAGATTCGCCCAAAATATTTGAGCTGTGAATTTTTTATTTTTCCTAATATAACAAGATCTGATTTCTTGTTATAAATATATAGCTCTTGCATAATAGACTTAATTCCATCATAAATATTTTAAGATTTGTATAGAAGGAAAATATAAGAATTTGTTAAATTAAAATTATCTTTTTTCTTATATTAGACTTCTACAAATCTAAAATATCTTGACTTATCTTTTATGATAAGACATAATTTTTATGATAAGGTTGTTATCGTGGTTATCACAGAGTATTAAGTAAGGAGTGATTCTTATCTTTTGATATTTTTTTTCTATATTTATAAATAAGGTAATTAATTAAGATTGAAATTCAATCTGTTGGAAAATATTTTCTCCACTTTTTGTGTTCAACAAAATTGTGTAGCCGTCATCTTCAAAGAACAAATAAAGATGATGCTTTATTGAACACCAAAGCCATTGTTTTCTTCAAAGTCATTGAAGAATTCAAAAACAAACTGAAGTTTTGAAATATTTATTTTTTCACAATCCATGTTAAACTGAATTGAGCTACCGATTTCATATAACCGAACGGACATAATGCTTCATTGAAATTTCAAAGTCAACTGTCTTCTTTAATTATTTTGAAAGATACAAAAACAAATTTATGCTGAATGTTCAATCCTATAAATTGATCGAGCTACTTTGTGTGAAAATAAGAACGGGGGTTATTAATCTAAGTGGTGGTTGCAACTAAATACAATAAGGAAGTGGTAATAAAGTTAAGACCGGTGGATTTGATTCCATTTCATCTACAAGTCAAAAGAAAAAGATACAAAAGAGTTCTTAGTTTCTTTTTATTGTTCTTTGTTAATTTTGCGAAATTACAACATTGGATACTATTGTATTTTTGATCAATTAATTAATGAGTTGTTTTACCCGTGGTATGTGGCTCGTGGATATTTTCCTTCAGGGTTTATCACGTTATATCTGATGTTTTAATTTTAATTTTTCAATTAATTTTTGCACTCAATAAAGACTGTACAAACACAGCACATCCTATATGTACCAATCAAAATTATTAGAAAATGAATGTAGAATGTTTTGACTGACTGTCGTCAAACTATAACAATGAAATTGAAATTAAAATTAAAATTTTAATTTATCTACATTTTAGAATTTACAGAAAGAAAAAATGAAGGGGTTGGAGGTCGACCTAGAGGGCAAAGTTCAAGGAGATGTCGACTTGAAGGAAGAGCTCAAGTTCACTAAAATTTGGAGAGAAAAGCCTTGAGCTTGAGCTGGAGCTGAAATTGAGAAAAAGAAATGTTGACGTATGATTGACTTTATCTTTATTGTTTTGATCATAATAAACAAGTTAATTTTGGTTCTAAAAGTTAAATTTAAGTCTTCAAAGCATTCGATGTAATATTGATTGACTGAGGACAAAAAGATCGCTATCAAGAATTTCAAATTAAAAACCGGACTCACAATGAAAGTAGAGATGAAAGTCGAACATTTAAGTCAAAATCATTCGAAATAAGAGTTTCAAAAGTCAAACGTCAAATGAAGATTTTAGACTAGATGTTTCTATTCATCTATAAATGTATAAATGTTTCAATCTTTAACAATGAATAATTAAAGCTCAACAACAAATTTTTAATACACAAAAAGTCATTCTCATAAAAATGCTTGCATAAATATTTTTCAAATGTGAGAATTTTAAATTGATATTTAAACTTAATTCACATTTTATAATATCACTTATCTTGAAAAATAAAATGAAAACGTCCTTCAAAAGTCTCTATTTTTCGAAGTATTCAAGTCGAAAAAATCGAAGAAACATTCTACCGAAGCATACGTCTGATTCCTCCAAGTGGGAATTCGGTTCATCCAATGGTCATTTTTTACCGTTCTGACTTTTGACACACAACTGTTACTTTGTTCGTCCGATTCAGAATGCAGACGTCCGATTGCTTGTCCGATTTTATGTATATTTTTGCTCATTGAATTCTATAAAAATATTCACTTTTTGCATTCATTGCAAGACTTACTAAGAGCATTAAACTGAGACATTTTTGGGCAAAATTCTTTAAAGCTTACATCTTATTTATTTCATCAAACATTTTGCTTTGAAAGACTTTAGATTAATTGAATCAACTTTTAAAATTTATCTTTTTCATCTAAATTTTTCTCATCTAACACTTGAGCTTCTTTTATTGTTATTCATTAAAGTGTTAGATTCTCTTGGTATTTAATTCATTTGTATCATTTATTAAGAGAAATATTTAAATTGTAAAAAATTTCTTCAAACTTGTTAGTTGTATTGAGTCTCGTAAAGCTCAATATTTTATATTAAGTCTCGTAAAGCTAAGTATTGTATAAGAATCAGAACTCCTTGTTTGTAAGTCATCAAAAACTTTGTAAGGATTTGGATTACACAATAAGTCAACCATTATAGCCAAAAGGCCTTGCTCGTAAAACGAAGGACGTATATCATTGCTTGGATAGAACCTCCACAATTATATTATTTACATTTCGTCTCTACTTTTATTTATTGATTTCATACGTGTATACATTACTTGATTAGTTTACTTATTCTTATTCGCTTGAATTTAGATTAATTCTTTCGAAAAAGTTAACCAATTTACCCTTTCTCGGTTAGTTATTCTTGAGCTATCAAGAAGGTCTTAGAAGAGAAGGCCTAGATAATGAGGTAGTAGCCAGGGCTACAAAGGTTGTAGACGAGTGGAGGGAATCTCCTTCATTTGATGTCTTATCTGTAATACCCTGAAAATTTTTCATATAATTTAATTTAATTGTGTATGCTATATTTT
>CAIGRP010077068.1:0-43797 GCA_903798385.1 Fraxinus cuspidata
CCTCCATCCCTCAATTAAAAAAAAATCGAAATTGATTCTTACCCAAATTCCTACATTATTCAAGAAGATGAAAAGGCGGTGCAAAGGAAAAGACGGCGACTGAGGCTTGTGACTAAGGCTCGTGAAAGGAAAATAGAAGAAATGGCTTTAACAAGAAGTTGTGACCGGAAAGCACAATTCGACGCTGGAGATGCATCTGAAACTGGACAAGGAAAAGGAAGAAGACCGAATGTGTCAAAGGGAGTTCGTAAAGAAATCCTCAAAATGCCGGTTGAATCACGACCGAAAGTGAAAAAGAGAGTTCGTGAAGAAATCACAAAAACTCTGATTTACTCACGAAAATTAAAATCGAATAATGTAAATTAATTTTGTATGATTTTGAGATTATGGGTAATTCATTTG
The DNA here is from genome assembly GCA_903798385.1 of Fraxinus cuspidata. NCBI lineage: Eukaryota > Viridiplantae > Streptophyta > Magnoliopsida > Lamiales > Oleaceae > Fraxinus > Fraxinus cuspidata. Next base: position 403 of record CAIGRP010077068.1, read on the forward strand.
TGACCTAAAGTTTTTCCATTTGTGACCTAAAACTTCTATTTGAATAAAGAATATTATTCAGGTCATAGTCATTTTTCCATTTGTAACCTAAAGTTTCTATTGCGAATATGTTGTGCATCTCTATTATCGTCTGTATAATGTTGCGTGTCATAATCATCCGTGACCATTTTTATGATCGGTTTGACAAATATTTTGGATCATAAGTTAGGGCTTTCATTTCTATGTATTTTGTTTAGAGAATGTGACTAATATGTATTAATAGAATATGTGAATCATGGATTTTGACTAATATTCTGAATTTTGTTAAGATTGTGAAATGTCTTTGTAATGGTTCGTAGAGATTATTATGTGTTACCTGTTTGATGATTTCATGAACAACATATTTGACATGTGTTCATAATTTCTTTAATGTGATGCAGGAATGGAAGTACATTATCCCCGAAAAGCTGTGGTTTTCGGGGAAAAATTACCTCCAATGTTGTTAAGAATGGTCTGACAACTTTCGCATCAAAATTAAATGACTAACAAAGGACTATCCTGGCGAAAACTTGTTTCTCGTACTTCATGGAATGCCATGAAATTGTTTTGCAGCTCCAACTTATACATTACTTTGTGCTGAGAGAAATGAAGCAACATAATCTCAATGAGATGTGGTTTAAGGTTGCAAATAGATATATGAGATTTTCATTGTCTGAGTTCTGTTTAGTGACAAGTCTTAGATACCATGGTGATGATTTGAGGAAAATGATTGACAATGTTCCATCTAGGATCAAAGAAATATATTTTGGGGATTTGAAACTAGTTACAAATGCAGATGTTAGAGATGTATTTCTGAATGTATCAAACATAGATGATCATGATGTTGTGAGGGTTGGGATTTATATTTGATTACTTCATACTTGTTCTCCACATCATACAAGAAGGTGGTTAAAAACTATTTATTTGCTTTAGTATAAGATTTTGATTTAATGGAGATGTTTCCTTGGGGTAAAGATTTATTTGAAATGTCTATAAAATCTTTGAAAGATGGTCTAGGTAATAGAAATCCACATTATAAATTGAAGGGTTTTTGGTTGCATTTCAAGTTTGGATATACGAGTCCATTCCCAGACTCAATAGACTTGTGAGAAATAGAATGGGGAACATGTACCCCCGCATTATGAATTGGATGTCAGATAAACAGCCATCTGCAATCAAATTGGATGAAGATGTATTCCCCTATCCTGGTGTAAGTGTATAAATATGTTTTGTATGCATGTGTCACAAGGTCACATATTTGTGTGCATAGGTCACAAATCTTCGAATATGCATTCATAGATCACATACATTGTCTCATTACAATAATGACTTTGAATAAACTCAGGTCACAATCAATGATACTTCATGTATGTTTACATGACTAATAAGTGTATCATTTGCATTATTGTCACAACTTGAAATATATGACATCGTTTCGTCTGACTTAAGATGGTGACTCCATATATGAGTGGAGTTCCACACACCAAACCAATGCAACCATGTATACCAGGAGACAGACATTTTAAAGAATCAGACCATGCAAGCATAAGTGCAGGCACGAGTACGATTGCTAATGATTACGGATGGACGAAAAGGTCATTCAAGTGATGTTGATGATGACGACGATGATGATTTTGTTGATCCACCACCAAAAAGGCTAAGGACCTCGTCTTATTTCAACTCTCCGAATGTATAGCAGACAACACATGAAAATTATTTAACGGAGCTACAGCAAGTGGCGTTCATACCCTAAGTGAGCCGCAAGCAACACGTGAAAATTATCCGACGAAGCCACAAACAAGTGACGTTCATAGCCCAAAGGAGCCGCAAGCAAAACATGCAGATTATGAACCCCAATCAGATGTAAGATGCTTCATATTTACATTTAAAAGTCACAAAACATTTGTCACATGTTAAGAACCATATGCCACAGACATAAGTTCATTAAGGGATCGTGTAATGTTCAATTATAGGTGCTTGCCAAAATGAAGGAGTTGAGTGGCCAAATATATGAAATCCAGTTGAATAATATAGAACTAACTGTGCAACTCAATGATATCAAGTCACAGTTAATATCATTATAGGTGGATAGGAATAATAATAAAATAAATCAGATCATCCGCATATAAGGTGGGATTAAATCTAACATGGTGGACATAAGGTCTAACATGACTTTTCTGTCCGATTCCGTGACTGTTTTGATATCAAGTACGATTGATACAATATTGGAAAAATTGAATGACAAGAATGACGGGTAAAGCACTGGAGTTGCAGAGCAACCAAAGAAAGTAAGTAGAATTGTAAGCGTCGAAATGTTTCATGGTCCGTATTTGAGATTGACAGTTAAATTATGTATTACATTCAGGTCACAAGCAGTGAACAAATAATGGACGCAAAAAGTCAAGGGTAAGATGGATCCTGTTGATGTAGTCAAATACCTGCACTTTCCTCCGCTATCATTTGATTTGGGGATTTCATCAACTCTAATCACTTCGAGCGTAGTTAACCTCACTGACATGTTCAAATCTAAAGAAGTACAACAGCATATTGATGCTGAATAACTGGTGTGGTGAAGCAAATTGAAATTTATGATAAAGATGTTGTGGCGACGAAGACCAAAAATCATGAGGATGCGGTATTACAAATCCATTTTCATACCTATTTTTCATTGATCACAAACATTTTTACATGTCACATGTCTAATTTAATTGTCACGTGTTTGTATTCAAATGTGGCATGTCACTTATTCGTTCGCACAGGTCACGGGTCGCATATTTGTTTACACATGTAACGACTACAATGTCACATATTTATGTGCACAGGTCACAAGTTATATTGTACAAGTCACATGTCATATATCTGCGTGCACATATCACAATTTGTGTACACCTGCATAATTGTGTCATATTATCCATATAACACCTTTGATGATATATCCTTATGCAGGGATCTTCTGCACCGTTGTCTGGACTGTCGGTTAAGAGGGCTCCCAGGCCAACAAGGGTACTATAGTCCCATACGTTACAGGTGCAGGAAAACAAAGTAAGAATTCAGATGCTATTATCGTTTTTCACAACCATGATAAACCAGCGGATGAGGTTGATGTTGTTGCATTTAATAACCGGTTCAACAAAGGTTACAAATCAAGAAACAAGTACTTATGGGTGCAATTTTTATGTTATGTGATTTTGAACTAATGTACAATTACATTTGTAATAATTTTTTTTTTTTTCATTTTTTATTTTCAGAAGAAATTTAAAGCGCAGATAATGTCATTCGTCCTCCTTTTGTCATTGGTTCCATCTAGGATCCAAAACATAGTGGAACGAGCTTATATGTTCAGAATCGTCTGTGAGCAGCACAGTATGTTTCATTTACGAAATGGCACGTTGCACATGGCATAGATCACAGGTCACAGATTATATGCACGGGTCACAAATCATAGACTAGTATGCACATGTCACAAGTCATAGAATATGCACAGTTCACAGGTCATATTTAAATGTGCACAAGTCACATGTCACAGACTTATATGCATTGGTCACAGAATTAAGTGCACAGTTCCCATGTCACATTTATGTACACAAGTCACGGCCTCACAGGTCACAAATTTATATGCACAGGTCACATGTCACAAATTCTTATGCTCAAGTCACATATTAGTGTTCACATTTCACATTATCACAACTCCTTCTACTTAGGTCAAATATGAATGATGATGAACTTTCTTTATTATTTGGCAGCACATGGCCGTGCATTTCTATTATCTACAGCAATTTGCAACAAAAATTCAGTGTGCCTAATTGAGTGCTACCACGACCAACTCCTTGTTCCAGACGAAGATAAAAAACATCTTTTCCCAATTCATTAAAATCCCGAATGTGATAATGACATATTCATATATTGTTGAAGTTGCCACAGGTGGTCAGATAGAATTTAATCGTCCTTGGACAGAAGTTGACTATGTGTTGTTGCCAATTCTGCCCATGAATTGTGCACATTGGATGTTTGGTTGTCTGGACATAAGAGAGCATAACTGTTATGTATTCCATTCCAGCTACAAGACGTATCATGATAAAATGGTGAATGCTGGGATTAAACCATTTGCAAGAATTATTCCACATTTGATGACTGGTTTGGGCATCTGGAAAATAACATCTGATGATGATGATGATCCAATGAAGATGACGGTATTGGTTGCTGATAACATTCCGCATCAACAGAATGGGTATAGTTGTGACTTATTTTTTGTTTACAAACATACTGTTACGCTTACATTCTGATTTTTGATATACTACTATTTAAATTATTTTCAGTCACGATTGCGACATCTTTGTGATTAAATATGTAGAATACATGCTTCATAACGACATAAAGTCCCTGCCGATAACGTTTAATGCTAGCCGAGCTAGATTGGACATTGCTACATTACTTTTTAAACATAAGGAGATCAAGAAACCTACAAATCTGGTGAAGTCAAATGGAGAGAGCGTTGAAATAGAGTGATAATACAATGTCAGTTTAGTGGTAAGTAGATGTTAAATAGTTTTGAATGTCAAAAAGAGGATACGTGAATATTTTCAATAATATTTTGTCAATTTAACAGACATGCATTTCACATTTGTCAAATTTTTATTTACATATTACAATCCAAGTTTCATACATGTTACAACAACAAATTTTCTGTAATGATATCAACACGTCACAACGATAAATTTCGGCGTATTTACGAAAACATGGTCACATAGACACATTATGACATGGTTACATAGACACTTTATGATCACAGATTCAAATCATGGTCACATAGATAAATTTCGGTTCCATTGATGTTCTATTGCATTTCATTAATTGGGGGGCGTAAATATTCCGTAATATGTGATTGTGACCTGGTTCACATTAGTACGAATATGTGATTGTGACCTGGTTCACATTAGTACGACAAATTTTCCATCATGTTAGCTGACATCCAAAATAGTGGAAGATAAATTTCGGTGAATAGAAGAAATCATGGTCACATAGGCACATTATGATCACAAATTCATATCATGGTCACATAGATAAATTTCAGTCACATAGAATTTCTGTGTTGTTTTTTTATAAATTGGCGGGCGTCATTACAGCAAGTTTAACGTCACATGATTAATTCTGTTCACAAACCCACACACATCACTGCTAAACATTGTATCAGTAATATGTGATTGTGATCAATTTACACTTACGAAGAATATATAGCCTTCCAATCAATTGCGATCCAGAATAATGCAATATAAACCCAAAAGTGTAAGAGGAACACGTGCAATTGTATACATAATATATTTCAGAGTGCAGATATCCTTGAGCTGAAATGTACTGACTACTGAGTTCGATCCTCTGAATTCGAATTAATTGTGACCTTTTTGTACAAATAATTTTCTATTGCAGTGAACAATGGCGTCGTTATGATATTTTCGGCATTTTACCAAGATGACGATGAGCTGTTTTTTGAGGAATCTGTATTTGAAATGGTAACTGAATCCTTAATGTATATTTAATCATATATAATTTATGTGTATTCTATATATAATATATATTAATTTACAACTTGATTTTTGAAAATACAAGCCATATATCTTGTAATTTTGAAATGATGTATACTAAAAACTTGGGTTATGTATTGTTCCCTTTCAAATTTATATTGCTTCTCTCTTGTCCTTTTCATTTCCATTCAATTGGCATCTTCTTTTATTGACAAAAACCATATGTATAAAAAATCATTTAATATGTATTTTTTGTCCTTTCAATACTTTTCCATTTTCTTTCTTCTATGAACCTTAGAGTCATGATTTAAAACATCAATATTTTTTCAGGTAAATTTCACAAACGGTTACTGAAGTTTATAACTTGCACTAACGGTCACTGAAGTATCATTCGGTTTCAGTAATGGTCACTGAAGGACCTTTTCATTTTAATTGGAACGCAATGGACAAAAATAGTTGAAACTTGAACCTTAAGGCCCTAAATCGCAAATTTGACAATAAATAAATTTTTAATATGACTCTAATGTCTGTAGAAGAAAAATGGAAGAGAAATATTAAAATAAACAAAAATATATTTTAAATATTTATTTTTATGAAAGTTTTCAAAAATTTTGGGATGAATGAGAGACAAATTTTATATTTAATTGAAATTTTTTAGAAGTCTCAATTCTTGAGATATTTGAATTGTCACCGACTTTTAAATTTTTTTAAAAAATGGAAGAGAAATATTAAAATAAGCAAAAAATATATTTTAAATATTTATTTTTATGAAAGTTTCCAAAAATTTTGGGATGAATGAGAAACAAATTTTATATTTAATTAAAACTTTTTAGAAGTCTCAATTCTTGATATATTTGAATTGTCACCGACTTTTAAACTTTTTTTATAAAAGTGCCTATAGTACTAACTTTTAAATAGAAAGTACAAAAATAAAATTTTAAAATTTTTCTCTCATTCATACTAAACTTTTTGAAAATTTTCATAAAAATAAATATTTAAAATATATTTTTTGTTTATTTTAATATTTCTCTTCCATTTTTTCTTCTACACACATTAGAGTCATATTAAAAATTTATTTATTGTCAAATTTGCGATTTAGGTCCTCAAGTTTCAACTATTTTTGTCCATTACGTTCCAATTAAAATGAAAAAGGTCCTTCAGTGACCATTACTGAAACTAGATGATACTTCAGTGACCGTTAGTGCAAGTTTTAAACTTCAGTGACCGTTATGTGATTTTGACGTAACTTCAATGACCGTTTGTGAAATTAACCCATATTTTTTCTCTTTCTTCTAACGGTTATATTTATTGTCTTTCACCTTTTCTCTCTTTCATTAACGGATTCTCCCTGTTTTCTCCAAAAAATAAATAAATAACTAAAGATCATATTTTAATTAAAAATTTTAGATAATATTTTTCACACTCGACTATTTCATCCAATTTTTATTTTTTAATGAAAAAAGGTAAATTTGTAATTAAATTTTATAAAACCATAAAAAGTTGACTAATACGTAATTAGATTTTTGCATATCAAATAGTTCTTTACTTTTAAAAGTTTTATTACTGAACGATAGAGAATTCTTTACTTTTTCATCAAAGAGTACTAAAAATCTGAAATACTATTAAGTTTTTTTTTTGTATTTTAATTATTTATTATTTAATTGAGGTGACTTAAATTTTTAAATTTTTTTTTTTTAAAAAAATACTTTTTTATTAAATGGTGATGGAGATAGTGTGAATCAAACATCCACGATACATCCCAAATGCAAATTTCGCAATCGGTGTATCTAGACCTAAGCAAATTCTATTTTAAATAAAAGTTTTCAAATTCAAATGAATTCTATCGAAGTCTTTGCTTTCTATTAATTTCATAAATCAAATCTATAAAAATCCATATTTTCCACAAAAGTCCATTGCTTAAAAAGAGCCTATAAAAATCTTGACCAAACACAACGTACAAATGACACTCAACAAGATTAACCATGAAATATAAAGTTAACTTTTTTCGTCTTTCCTACATACAAAAAGTTACCAAGCCCCTCTTTGGTGTTACTAAAATCTAGATTTTGATATAAAAAATTAATGAAATGTATATTCAAACAATTATAAGTCATTCGAAGTGTGTGGTTAAAATTAATTGTAAATTTTAACTTGAATTTTTATCAACTTTTTAAGCCACAACTAATGTGAGCCAAATATGTAAATGAGATTGTCAAAAGACAATTTTTAGAGATATTTGGCAGCGCGTACAAAGCAGGGCAACACAATTAATAAGAACAGAAATATACAAGGGTATCCCAATCTTCATAAAAAACAATTAGCAAGAACAGAAAATTCTCACACGCGAAAGCATTTAACACCAAGAAACAAAGTTTCTTATGACAAAACCATGAAACCAAGAGATTGAAATCTGCAGAAGAGCATACCATCCAAAAAGGTAGCTTCACTGCTATAGCAAAGTGCACACTACAAGAAGTTGCCGCAATCTCTTTGGCAGTGCATATTAAAACTGTAACTTTTCTATTATTTCTTTTCCAGGATGTACCTTCATATCGATGAGGCATAATGTCAGTTGCTTGAATCAGGAGAGATATACATTTGTAACGGACGATATCCTTTATAAATATCAGCCACAGAACCAGCCGTCTGTAGAAGATCGTTCTTCATTTCTGAAATTTTTGATCCCATGTACTCTTTATATGTTGAAACTGAATCGATCAGACCAAAGAGTTCCTGAGCACACATTTGAACTTCCCCCTCGATTTGCATAATGGTTTCTTGCAACTTTGCCTTGGACGTCTTCGCCAGACAATATCAAATAGCACGCATAGCATAAAAAAGAGGTCACTTGACGAAGATTTAAAAGCATAAAAGGAAATCCTGTACTTATTTATGGATAAGTTCCTCTACAAAGCACTAATAAACACACTATAAAGTGACTGATTTAGTGGTTGATGTGCGAGCATGAACAAATGGGAATGGGCCTACCTTCAAAAACTCTGATGCTTCCTTTTCAACATCATCTATGTTGTCAGCCTCTGTTTCAACTTCCTCCACCATTTTTCTAGCTTCCGCCGCACATCTAGAAGTGTATTCCTGTATTTCCTTCCTTGTTAAGTTAACCTGAGCTCCAACCTACAAATTTTTAGATATCAATTGTCCCGAAGATCTTTTTATAGAATTCTCCTGTGAGGCAACAATAGTACTGTCTCCAGACAATGGACAATGAAATGAACCAAGTTCAAAACTCCACTGTCCAAGCTCCAAAGCCTGGTGTTCATCCATTTTTGGCAAAAAAGAAGGCCAAAGCCTAGTCCCTTACTGTTGTAGAACTGAACAGAAAACTCCGAATGCTGGAGGCCATTGAATCTGCACACCTTAAGGATGGAGAACCTAGAAGTCCTTTTCTTAGTCCTTTTCTTACACATTCTATTTTCAAATGTTGCACACACGGACATGAATTTAATGTAACTCCCTAAGAAAATAGTAACAATAGCAAAGCTTCACGTGTAAGCTTTATGAGGTTGCTGAGTCACAGGAAAAGGAAGAGCAAAAACATCCTCAAAGTTCCAATATACTAATATCCCTTTCTCTATTTAATTCAGCCGGTGTAAAAACAAAAATAATCCAATTAGCAGGTAACAATGTCGTATGGCATTCTTTGCATACACAACCACCAACAATACTGAAAGCAACATTTAATCAGATCTGAGGAGATATTGCAACTTTTAGGCCATTATGAACATAGAGTTAAAAACCAAACCAAACCAGACCAGCCTGCTCATCTGGAAAACCAGCCATTAGGCTAATCCCCGGTGGTGTTCAAGAACCGATGTACAGTCAAACAGGTGAAAAACTGCAAAGAACCGAACCGAATAAAATCTGCCACCGAGCTTACTAAAACACAAATTGGACCGTTTTTAGAAAAATTCTATGCCATCACCACGAAGATTGAACCTGAGACCTCCACCATAAAGATGGAGCCTTTTAGCACTAGGGTAATTCGGCCTCTAGTGTAAAACAATAACTAAACTTTTATATAAGACTTATCTACTTGGTATTTTATTTTCTTGAATGAACATTACAGTCAAGCATAAATTATTTAAAACCTGAGTTATCTGAAAAAAATGAAAAATACCAAATTATATAATTTTAATAATTGTAGGTAGTTTATTTTTAGCATTTGGCATGCTTCAATTTTTGAAAATAGAGTCATTTATATGTTATATATATTTTTTAATTACAGTTTATATAAATTGGCAGTTAGCAATAACCCAACGGTTTAACCACTGACCCAATTACCTAGAGGTATGGCTGGTGGAATGGCAAGTCGTACATGTTGTCCACTTCCAGATTAGGCCAAGCCTTTCATTTATGACCATCAATGTTCGCCGCAGTAAATGTTAAATTCAAGGACCCAAAAAAGGAAGATCAACCAACCAACATATGGTGTGGAATGAAAATAAGTATGCTTCTAAACAAATTAGACAGCTTGAGGTATCTATGATTAATTAGCAGAAACCACCATTAATTCAATCCTCTTTGTGAGGTCTCCATCATCATATCTAAGGACAAATATTAGGCAATCAAGATTTGATGCTAGGTTTCAATAAGTAATAATACTAGAAACAGTGAAATTAGTTGTACTAAACGGAATGTTAAAGATCTTTAATAGTCCTTAGCCTATGTTTGGGAAATATTTAAAGTTACAAACTTTAATAGTAAACCTAGAGGATCGTGTTGACCTAAAATCACATATAATGATGTAATTAAAATGAATTTGGGCCTATTGTATTTTGCAAAGTGGAAAAGGAGAATTCGTGATTGAGGATTGATCAGCTAAGTATCATGGGCAGAACAGAGGAGGGCCAGGCATTTGTTTTTACATTTGAGCCAAAATGCTCAATTATCTCCATGGAACTACGTGGCAAAGGATAGTGGGGCACATCAGTCGACTATTTGAGATTCTTCCAATACATACACAATCTCATATTTGACAACCTTTTGATTGAGGATGTAATCTGGTGAGTTTTAATGCAGAATGACAGGTGGGTGATCACTTCATGACGTGATTTTTAATGAATTTAGGTGAGGATGCAAAAGAAGCATTTGTAAATATCTAATGGTTGTGAGCACTTACTTTGTCAATGTTGGATTGAAGGGCAGAGATATGATTTCTTTTCTCCTCAATTTTAGCAGCATTCTCTCCTGATTGTTGCCGAAGAGCTATCAATTCTTCCAATTTCTCTACTGAACTTCTTTTTATGTCCTCAGCAAATGATGCAAGTGAAGGTTTCAGTATTGATTTGTAATCTAATCCCAGTACATCACTAGGTATGAACCCCTTAGCATTCAACTGATATTGAAATCCAATTCCAAGCTTTAACCTAGCAACAAAATATGAGTACATATTGCCATCATAGGGGAAGGGCGAATTATAAATCTTATGGTCGGTGAAGTAAATGCAAACTGAAAATTACACAGTTATTAATGAGCAGATAGCCAAGACATGGAAAAATAAGTATTGGCGATTCACTTTCTACGAAGATATTAATTTAGTACTATCTAGTTATTCAACCACAATGGAAAGCGAACTGCCGTCCAGCGGAAAGCTAGGCATGTGTCTACAATATTCCTATCAAGAACATGATCAGAACAATGAGGAAGAGTCAATTTCCTATCCCTTTCTCTTCAACTTCACAAAAAAGAAAATTACAATAATTTAAATTTATTATAATATATTCAGTTCAAAAGAATCACAAAACAACAAAGAAAGTCATCTGCCTTGAAACTAATGGATAAGTTTGCATCAAGTCTGAATAATTATCCTAGTTCCCTAAACCTAAATCATTAACACTACTAAAAACTGTATTCTAAGGATAATTTCTTCTTATTTAAAACCACGATTATAAACACAAATCAAAACTACAAAAAAGAAAATAAAATCCAACGATAATTTTCTTTAAATTCACTTCAAAAACTAACAGTGCAAGGAGAACGTGTAAAAACCTCCTGAGAGCTTGGTTGCACTCGATTGTTAACCACTCAAGCTCTTTAAACTTGTGCCCAATATCAGAATCAAGCTCCCAAATCTTCTCCTCCCAACCATTCCTAGAAGCATCTGCTTCCTCTATCTCCCTCTCCACAGCCTGCAATTCCCTCTTCATCCTCTCTGCATCCCTTGCATTAATACCCTGTTCCTCAATATTTCTCTTCAACTCCTCATTCTCCACGCAGATACTTTTCCTCTCAGCCACCTTTACCTCCAATTCCTTCTCCTTCTCCTCAAATTTCTTTTGCACCTCCAGCATATGCCCGTCCAACTGCTCAATAATCATATGGAACTTAGTCACGTCCTTCTCCAATAAAGCCTTCTCCTGCTCCAATACCTCCTTCTGGCTCGGTCCCTTCTTCAAACTGTCCAATTTTGCCTCCAATTCATTCACATTTCTTTCAACAGCCTTCACATTCTCTTCTATTTTATCCCTTTCCTCCCTCAACTCTCTCATAAACTCTTCGTCCAAAGCATCCACAGAATGGTCGTCGCCCCTAATATAACTCAAGTAACTATTCGTCGTGTACTTGAACATGTTATTATCCTCAAAACTCGACGGGGAGTTCAGCAAATGATCGTTGTACTTAACTATCTGAACAACCCAGAGAATGACCGCAAGCAAATTAGGCCAGGCATGAGGGGTACCCGGGGCTTTGAGAGCAGATTTGTTTAATTTCAAGGGGCATTTCAGGACTTTCAAGACTTTCAGGATGAGGTCTTCATCCAACTTCTGCGCTGAGAAGCCAAGGCGGTGAAGGAAGAATTTGAGGGTTTCAGTGATGTCTTTGGCAGAGGGAAGAGGGGGTTTGAGAGAGAATGGGAGGGAGAGGGAGGCAAGATAAGCGTTTATGGTACGGATAGAAGCAAGTTGGTAAGATTTGTCGGTGACGGCGGTTGAAGGGCGTCCGATGGAGGCGATTGAAGGCCGGCTGCTGCAGAAACTGGCGTCGGATTCGCGGCCAGGGACCGGGGTGGAAATGTATTGCCATGGGTCTGCTGCATTGGTGGGTGTGGGTGGTGGAGGACGGCGGTCCGAGGCTAAGGATTCCGTAGCACGGCGGCGACCGGCGCCCCTCATAGTCCAAGATCGATTGGGGTTTGTCCGTTTCTCTCTCTTCTTTTGGTTTTCTTTTTTATCAAATTTTTCCCGCCTTGTGCTTATAGAGCGTAAAGTAATAAGCAAGAATTTGGGGATGAGGTTTGTAATTTTAAATTTTACATTTGTTGGGTTTGAACTTTAATTAATAGATTGGATTGGGCCAAGTCTTTGGGAAAAAATCATAACTGCAAATCCTTCAAAATTGATTAATCAAGTGTATATTAAGCTCTTGTTTGGTTCCTATTATTTTTAAAATTATCTTCTCTTCAAGCACATATTTTTTCATAAAATAATATTATATGCAAATTTAAAATTTTTATTTATTTTTTATCACGTATTCTTCATAAAAATATTATTCCAAATTACATTAAGGACAAAAAATGAAACTCAAACAGGCTCTAAATATATACTAAAAATAGCCCAATCAGTTGATTATGCAACTGTTTGGTGAGAATTAAAATCAATTTTTAATAAATTTTAATAAAAATTGATGAAATATGTAGTAAAAAATGGGTGGATTCCATTAAATATGTGACTAAAATTAATTATTGATTTTACCTTATATTACAATCTATGAGGGTGTTTAGTGTAGATTAAAATCAGATTTTAAGTGAATTTTGATAGAAGTTTTTGAAATTGAAATGATGTGGGACCCATGAAAGATGTGGTTGATATTGATTGTTTGACTTTAACTTAGATTAAAATCAGGCCTAATGTATGTTTATATAATCATGAATCACAATTGTTGGTGTTAATTTGTAGGGTGTGATTTTCTTTACAATCGTGTTGTATGTACAATATTTTTGATATTTGCCATGTTGAGAGATATGATCGGACAATTTTATTTTTAAACACGCTTTCCCATTCAACACCTTTTGAACTCCAGTAAAATGTACACAAAGATGTCAACCCCACAATATACACTTAACATTATTTTTTCCATTATTTTGTTCCATCCTAACTTGACGTTGGAGACTAACTTTCACGCTATACATCAATTGTTATCTAGCTCCCTTTGGATTTCATTTTTTGAAAAAACGCATTTTTTTCTTTTCTTATTTTCAATCACACATTTCGAATAAAATAATATTACCCGTAAATTCAATATTTTTTTCTTAATTCTTAACCATGTGTCGTCGATTTTTATATCCCGCAAGTGTATGCATCGTAACAAGTAATATAGTCGATCAATAAGTCTGAATATTATTTCCACGAGAACTACTATCTAACAATTTATCAAATTAATCCAAACTTTAATTTGATAAAAAACGAATAATAAAGTTTGGTAATTGATTTCTAAATTATTCTAGCTAAAACTAAATTATCTAACGTACACAATTTGTCAAATTTGGGTTTTAAAAGTATGAACGTGGATGTTATGACTTCCAATTTTACCTATGAATCCCCTATAATTCGTCAATCAAGATTCATTATCATTGTAGTGTTTGGTCAAATTCTTTTAAAGTATTCAATTTACTCCTCTTGAGTCCTCATTGAGTCTTCATCGTGAGTTTCGACACAACTTTTGTGTATTTACACTTTAATTTCCAAACTTTGGATCTTGCGTCTCTTTCGCTAATTTTCACATCTTTCTTTCAAATCCATTTTCATCGAGTTTCACCTAACAATGCATTATATAATAAATTAGACTACAATTCCATTAAAAAAAATTACGAAATGTCGATATTTTAAAGCTTGAATAAGTGTATAAAATACACTCATCATGAGTGAGTATACCCGGCTGTTGCGCGGGTGACCCTGGTTCGATCCTCGGCAACGCCGCCATAAATTTGTTGTCGATTTTTATATCCCACAAGTATACGAATCGTAACAAGTAATATAGTGGACTAATGAGTCAGGATATCGTTATCACGATGATAACTATATAACAATTGGTTAAATTATTTATAACTTTAATTTGATTGAAAACAAATAATAAAGTTTTGTGATTGGTGTCTAAATTATTCTAGCTAAAACTATGTTATCCAATATACACGATTTGTCGAATTTGAGTTTTAAAAGTATGAATGTGAATGTCAGGACCTACAATTTTACCTATAGATTCCATTTAATTCGTCAATCAAGATTCATTACTATTGTAGAGTTCGGTCGAATTCTTTTAAAGTAATCAATTTACCCCTCTCGAGTTCTCATGAGTCTTCATCGTGAGTTTCGACACAATTTTTGAGTATTTACACTTTAGTTCCCAAACTTTGGATCTTGCCCATTTTTCGCAAATTTTAACTTCTTTCTTTCAAATCAATTTCCTTTCATCAAGTTTTACCTAACAATACATTATATAATATATTAGGCTATAATTCCATTAAAAAAATTTAAGAAATATCAATATTTTAGAATCCAAATAAGTGTATAGAATACACTCATCACCACACATTCTAAAAAAAATAACTATTCCAAAACACATTTTCTCTCAATTCCTATTTTTAATGGAGCGTACTTTTATGAACTTATGTTGGGTTTTTAACCCTGTTTGGCAACTATTTGTTGAGGAAAACAAAGTTTTGAATAGTATTTTTTCAAAGAATGTGAAGTTACAGAGTAAGAAAAAAATTTGGATTTACATGTACAATATTTTATTACGTGAATGTGCGGTTGAAAATTAATATGTAAAAAAAAAAGTTTAAAAATAATGATCGTCAAACATTAATTTAATTTGTCATGTGGACCTGCATATGTATCCCCTATTTGACACCCATTATTTTCAAACTTTATCCTCACTAATCTTGCTTTTACTTTTGCACTTTTTTTATGCACTGCCAACTCCGGATTAACAACGTGTAGAAAAGTTAAATTGTCATCCAAAGTTACTTTATTTTGCTCCACAATCTCTTCAATTTTCATCCACTGAGTTCATTGCACCTTTTTAAGCTAAATAAGCTATTTTTCTCTTGATATCTTAGAGGTGTAACCTTCGTCCCCATTGGCCCTATCTTTTGCAAAAAGCTCACATAAATTGTCATAATCATTTACAAGTCTGTTCTTCCATTCTGCATTATTAGGATTCGATTGTAAAAATCCAAGAAATGATGCTTTTTATGGAAGTTAAATCAAATAAAATAAGAACATATGTTCATCCAATGAAGGACACCCATATGTACCACTCGACAAAGTACAAGACTTACAAAAATGAAAAACATGTCATGTAAAATTTGAAATCGAAATTGCATTAATTTAATGACTTGGTTTAAGCCACAAGCTGGAGGTCAATTTTCAGGGTTTGTAAGGTATGTTAGTGACTAAAATGTAATATAATATAATTATATGTAATAAAGATGCATAAAAGAAGTCTTAATGGCACTATAAATAAATATCACTTATTCAATGTGATTTGGTCCTTTGAAAACCCGCAAGTTCCCGAAATCATGATCAAATAATATAGTGATGAATAGAGTGTCGAATCAACGAGGACAATATATTTGATCGAATTAAAATTAATTACAACTCTAATCGAATAGTAAACAAGTTATTGTGATTTTTATATAATAATCCCTAAATTATCAATTAAATTAATGAAAACAAGTGAATGCATTTCTCAAAATGTGATATGCATTGTTAAGATGTCGAATCCCCAATTTTATTTCATTTTATGTATAACAATTAAAGTGACAATTTGAAATCATTCATATTGATCAATGTTCATAATATTATTTTATTGGAGAATGTGTGGTTGAAAATAGGTTTTGAAAAAATGTATTTCCAAAAAAAAGGGACTCGATCAAGTATTTAATTTGTTCAATTCAATGCCCTATAAATTGAATTTTTAAAATGTATTCACAAGAAAAAATATATCGTTACTAAAATCAATCAAGTAATTGCAAGAAGCTATTAAAGAACTAGAGATAATCAAGAACAATAATAAGAGAGTGAGAGAGTAGGCGATGAAAGATTTGAAGTGAATTTTGAAAGAAGTACAACTTTCTGAAGTGCTTCGGGAGCATTATATATTTGAAGTAGAATTTCTTTTCCTTTTGTCCAAACTTCATTATTTTTTAGGTATTATTTGAAGATAATTGTTTTAGAAAGGATAAAATTAAACGAAAAATTTGAAAAAAAGGACAAAAAAAATAACTGATTTTGTGGGTTGAAATATACAACCCAAATTATATTACACTGATTTTGATTTTTTTTAAAATCACCCAAAATCAATGTCCATAAATCTCTCATAAATAATATCATTCAAAAATAGTCAATATTAACAGAAAAATCGACAAGCATTGCATCAAGTGCCTATAAATACCCTTAAGATGAGAACGATATGAATCTCTTGATACCCGAACTGTTTGAATTCCAATTATACTCTCTTCCTATTTTCCTAAACTAACTCTGATTCTCACACCGAAGGTACAACAGACGAAAAAACTCCGACCTCATTTTGCAGGTAGCATTCACTAATCGAAGTAACCGGAACACCCTACATGTCAAGGAGAATGCGGAGATCTATCTCACTACAATTTCATTGGCACCATCTGTGGGAAACCACTGAACAAAAATGTTGTCGAGGAGACGGACTAGGAGTGAAACGCGTATGGTCGGAAATGCGACAGAGATGGAGTCGGAATCTGTTACAAGAGGTCACGATCCGCTACTGTCACTGCAGTACGTGACGCGGAGCCAATTCAGTGCCCGAAAACTGAATTGGCAACCATGATGGTCCTCTTGCAGAGTCAAACGCAAAAAGTCGTAGCCCTACCACGGAACCTGTAGGAGGCCGTACGCGAGTAACTGCCCCAAGTGGCGCAAACGGTTATCCCGCCAGTTACTCAGCCGACAGTGGAGGACTTAGGGGTTGCAGGGCTTGCATTTTTGCAGATTTTCTGACCCATGATGGACTTGTAAAGGAAGATGGAGGAGATGATGACCTAGAAAATAGATAATCCATTAACCAATAAGAAGGATAGGGGAAGGCAAATGGTTTTGGAAGAAGATCTTTTTGCACTTGAAATCATGGCAGTTCCCTTACCGAAAGGCTTTAAACATCAAATGATAGAAGCATACGATGGAGTCACAGATCCGCTTGACCACTTGCGGACCTTCGTTGATTTAATGAAGCTCTATGCAGCCCCAGATGCAGTGATATACCGGTCCTTTTCCCCAACATTTAAGATGAGAGGCTAGAGACTGGGTAGTTAACTTAGCACCTAGGTCTACAAAGACTTTTGATGAGGTTTCCAGAAGTTTTGTTGCATACATCATGAGTAGCAAAATGAAGCGGAAGACATCCATTAAATTGATGCAGGTTGTGCAAGAGAAAGACGAATTTTTGTAGGAGTACTTTGCTAGGTTCAGCCGGGCGACACTTGGTATAAAAGACCTTCAAATGTCTGCAGTGGTAACAACGTTAATGAATGGAATGCGGAATCGGGCCTTTAAGATGTCACTCTCCAAAAACCCTCCAGAGTCGATCCATGACCTGTTGAAAAAGGGTGACAAGTACGTTAGTATGGAGGAAGCAGAGAAGGTCACTAAAAATCTCAGAGAATGATGGGAGGCATAAAGTCACAAACGAAAGATAGGTAATGAGCGAAAACCCGTTGATAAAGACAAATCGAGGAATGATCACATAAATAGGGGTACACTCAGGATCGGTCGATTAGGTGGAGGTGATAGGAGTTCAAAGCCTTCACCCCTTTAAATACTCTATGGGCCAAGATATTGATGGAAATTCGGGATATGAAAGAGCTCGACTGGCCGAGACCGATGGTGGCATCTACCAGTAAGAGAGATAAGAGCAAGTATTGTCATTCCTATAAAGACCATGGGCACGATACGGAAGAATGCATCCACTTGAAGGAGTAGATCGAGCTCCTCTTGAAGCGAGGTTTTTTGACTAAGTACGCGAGGAATGATCGATGCAAGCAGAAGGTTGATGACCGACCACCGCCCAAGGCTGGTGTTATAAATGTGATTATTGGAGGGATCGCAGCAAAAGGGGACTCAAACTCAGCTAGAAAGAGCTATGCACGCACAGTCGGGGTCTACTCCATTAGAAAAAAGGCCAGATTCAATCAAAGCATTTCTTTTGGTGAGAAAGATTTAATAGGCTTGGTAGCCCCCCATGATGATGTCTTGGTAATAGTTGGCGACATAGCGAACTACGATGTCAAGATGGTGTTGGTTACTGGTGGTAGTGCAGCAAGCGTTCTTACTTGGTAAGCATTTGTGGGATTAAAAATTTCGTTGGGAAAAGTGAAAGAAGTATCCACCCCCTCCAAGGATTCGGAAGGGCTATTGTAATACTGTAGGGAATTGTGAAAATGCCACTGATATTGGGTACTTACCTCGCAAGCGTGGTGATCTTGATGAACTTTTTGGTTGTCAAGGCCCCCATGGAGTATAATGCAATCTATGGTCGACCCTTGCTGAATGCTGCTGGGGCTATTCCCTCCACTTACCACCAAGTGATGAAATTCTCAACCTGTCGTGTTGTGGGATGTGTGAGGGATGACCAACAGTATTCGAGGAAGTGTTATGTTGACAGTTTACGGACGAATGGATCTCCACCAGTTATGATGTTGGACCTTGAGCCTCAGGGGACGACTAGAGCCCTCGATACTATGGAAAAATATTTTGGTGGCAGGAGGGCGTGAATTTAGTGGAAAAGGACCGTATGATGTGATCCGAAGCCTTGGAAATGAAGTTTACAACCTAAAGGACTTGAAAGGAAAACCACTGCCAGACCGTAGAACATTGAGCATCTCAAGAAGTATTATTACCAGACCCTATACCCTACTGTCTCGAAAATTGCTCAACACGTAGCGGTGAGCAACAAATTCAAGAAATTGGTTAGCTCAAAATTGCTCTAATGGCTGGTGATTATCACCAGACCTTATACTCCACTACCTTGAAATTTGCTCAACACATAGCGGTGAGCAACAAAGTCAAGAAATTGGTTAGCTCAAAATCGCTCTAAGGACTGGTGATTATTATCAGACCCTATACTCTACTGCCTCGAAGATCGCTCAATATATAGCGATGAGCAACAAAAACAAAAAATTGGTTAGCTCCAAAATCGCTACAGGTACCAGTGATTATCATCAGACCCTATACCCTACTACCTCTAAGATCGCTCAACACATAGCCGTGAGCAACAAATCCAAGAAATTGGTTAGCTCAAAATCGCTCTAAGGGATGGTGATTATCACCAGGCCCTATACTCTACTGCATCGAAGATCGCTCAATACATAGCGGTGATTAACAAAGCCAAGAAATTGGTTAGCTAAAAATCACTCNGCTCTAAGGGATGGTGATTATCACCAGGCCCTATACTCTACTGCATCGAAGATCGCTCAATACATAGCGGTGATTAACAAAGCCAAGAAATTGGTTAGCTAAAAATCACTCTAAGGGCTGATGATTATCACAAGACCCTCTACCCTACTACCTCGAAGATCGCTCAATACATAGCGGTGAGCAACAAAATCAATGCTAGCTCAAAATCGTTATAAGGACCGGTGGTGAGTTTTCAAAACAAAAAATGGTTAAAACTCACTAGACCCTGCATTCAACAACCCAAGATCGTTTGACATACAACGACGAGCAACAAAGACAAAAAAAGATCAGTTAGCTCGAAATCACTCTAAAGTTTGAGAAAGAATCTCAAAAACCAAAACTTGGTTAATGCCCGAAATCATGCTCGGCATTCGACATAACCCAAGGGGTTAGGCAGAAAGCAACGAAACCTATAGATTTGGAACAAGCGCGTCTGAGTTCTACAATCGAGGTAGGGGGCTTTCAAAGCTATGAATTGGTTGAGACCCCAAACCATTAGACATTGTGTCCTACTGTTCGACAAATGATAGCAATACAAATGAAACAAATCAAATATCGGCAAATGAAATGCGAAAGGTAAAATTACAACCGGGCTTGGCGCTTACGCACGCGAGTCAACCGGGGGGCATTTGACTTACACGTAACCAGGCCCCCACCCGCTGACCGTCGTGCCCGCTAGCTACTATGATCAAATAGTAAGAGTCGTGCAAGGATGGACAAATAAACTCTCACACATCGACAAGCGACACCAATACTATAAGATAGATATAAAGGAAAAAAAAATATTTAGGACACACTCATATTTTCTAAGTGACTTTTCCAATTTAGATAGGGAACTATAAAGACTATAGTACTTTGGATTCTCAAGAACTACTGACTCACCGTCGGATCCCCGTTCGATTTCAAGATTTCAGTTCAAAGAATTGATTGAGCCAATATGTTTATTTTGGGAAACTCAGTTGGAAAATGTGAGGTTCCGCCAAATGTGTCGAAATATTGAACTTGTGGAGGAGTCCACCGACGCGAAGATGAGACCTGGCGGAGCTGGTCGAAGGACGGCCAGCCCCGCGACCAACTATGAGGCTCGTCAAATGTCGACCAGTCAAGGGGCTAGTCGACCCTTAGCTGGTCGACGAACACCCAGCAGCCATGGTCGACTGTCAACCAGTGAGGCTGGTCGGTTGGGAAACTTCGACCGGCCTATTGAAGGATGGGTCGATCGATTGAATTGCCCCTTCGCTCGCGCTTTCGTCAGTTGAAGAGGTAATGATGGTTTTATACATTAAAAAAACTTTAACCAACACAGAAGAAGTGAAGAGGCTACCCCTCGTCGACAAACACCGACAAGGGATATAGGGGTTAGTGATACATGATGACATTAATAATTATCTATGATGACCAATGAGGTGAGAACTACTTGATATGCACTCCACGTAGAACAACACATGATATGTCGTCGACCCCATGAGGCTGCCTACCACCATGAGGCCTCTGCATTCACATGGTCGTCTACCACTATGAGGCTGTCGACCCCCATGAGGCCGCCTACCACCATGAGGCGCTTTGCGTTCACATGAGGCCACCTACCACTATGAGGCCGTCGACCCCCATGAGGCCGCCTACCACCATGAGGTGCTCTACGTTCACAACCACTATGAGGCAATTGACCCCCATGAGGCCGCCTACCACCAAGAGGCCCTACATTCGCATAAGCTGTCTACCACTAAGAGGTCGTCGACCCCCATGAGGTCACTTACCACCATGAGACCCTTTACGTTCACATAGACTGTCTACCACTATGAGGCCGTTGACCCCCATGAGACCGCCTACCGTCATGAGGTCGTCGACCACCATGAGGCCCTCTACGTTTACATAGGCCGCCGACCACCATGAGGCCAACACTATACTTAACCTTACAAATGACAATGAGCTGGACGGGAACCGTTCAACGGCAAACGTGGGCACAATCAACCACTTGAGAAGTGAGGGTCATCCCATTAGAACGTGGGTGAAGTGGGAAGATTTACGTGGGACACGTGGCATCATTAACTGATGAACGAGTGCGTTGCATCAGGTGCCTATAAATGCTCATAAGGTGAGAACGATATGAATCTCTTAAAACTCGAACTGTTTGAATTCCAATTATACTCTCTTCCTACTTTCCTAAACCAACTCTGATTCTCATGTCGGAGGTACGACGGGGGAAAAAGCCCCGACCTCATTTTGCAGGTAGCATTCACTGATTGAAGTAGTCGGAACATCTTACACGTCAAGGAGAATGCAGAGGTCTGTCTCGCTACAATTTCAGACAACATGGAATTGAACTTTGGTTCAATAACCAAAATTTTCAAGTATTAATGTATTTTACTATACAAATGTTAGAAATGTAGAGAGATTATATTGAACATGATTAATGGATCCCACGAAATGAGTTAGTACTAAGTTAAAAATAGTTGTAAATGTGAGGATATTATATTATTTGTTGAACATGCCTAAAGTTCTATCACCAGGCATAAAAATCGAAGTAATAAGCCTCATTCTCGGCAGACGACGAATTACATTTATAAAAATATATTCCAATAAAATCATTCTAAATTAACAACTAGATACAATAACTAAAAGAAATGGTTGGGTTAGAATTGACTCTTGATCCTAGGACCAAAGGGTGTTTGATGAATATTATTGAGGAAATAATGTATTTTAAATAGTGATATGATAGAAAATATGTGGTTAAAAAGTAAGAAAAAGTTATTGATGTGATAAAATATTATTTTATTGATGAATTTGTGGTTGGAAATAAATTTTAAAAGAATGTATTTTGAAAGAATGCGTATCAAACATGGGCTAAAAGCCTAAAACTAATTAACATTTAACTCGTGTTAGATGGGTAAAAAATAATTTTGCATTCCTCAAAATGTATTAATAAAATATAATATGACGAACTAAACATTTGGCCACTGTTTGGTAGATATTTTTTTGAGAATATATTTTATGAAAAGTGATTTTTTGAATATTGTAGGGTTAAATTTTATTTATTTATTTACGTGCAAAATTATTTTACGAAAAAATATGTTTTAAAAAATGAGGGTCAATCAATGCCTCATTTTATCTAATAATGTTAGAGGTGTTAATAATTATTAAATTTTACTTGTGTGGCACATTTTGTTTTAGAGCATCTCCAATGTAACAATGTAAATTATTCTATATATGACAAACAAAATGATAATGGAGAGAATTGCATATCCAATAGAGTTGTAGATTGTACCAATTGTGAACAACACGTACATGAGAGATGAGGTAGATAAAAAATGAAGATAAATTATAAAAATTAAAATGAATAATATTGATGAAGATAATTTATAAATAAACTAAGTAAAAGATGTAGCACGAGAAAAAATTCAATAATAAGGTTTTATATGATACTTTGTAGGATTAACCATTTAGATCATGATACATTGGACCTCAAATGTCGAGGTGTCATTTTAATTAGGCCTTGTTTATTTCGAATTAAAATCATATTTTAATTTAAGTCAAAGTTAAATAATCAATCTTAACCATATCTTTTATGAGTCCCACAAATTTTCAACCACACATATTAAAAACTTTTATCACAATTAACTAAAAATCTAATTTTAATTTCTATCAAACACCCACTAAATACCACGTGTGCATTAGTATTGTAGTAACAAACCCTTCTCAGCCTAGGTCACTTTCGAAACTCGAATGATACATTTGACGTTTTCAACTTTTTTCTTGCCATATAAACTCATGTTTGAACCTCATTCTTTAAAATTCATTTTTTTTCGAAACATATTTTCGAGTACACATTCTTTTCCCTACCTAAAATATTTTGTAAAAATTGGGTTCAACAGGTTAATATTTTGGGGGTGAAGTGTCATTTTATTTTATTTTAATTTTTTGCAAGCCGTAGCCAATTGGGATGCTCTTGGAGGTCAAAATCGTCTAAGTTTATCTGGACCTGACACGTCTCGTGGTACTTTTTCACGCAGATAAAACCTCTGAAAAATCTAATTCCCTCCAATTCTCCAGCTCCTCCCGGAACCCCACTCGCGTTCAAACTCCACAAACAAAGAACCCTAGTAAAATTCGCTCAATAGAAAAATCTTAATCTAAATCAGAGGCAATAGAAGTGAAGGAATGGGGAAAGACGAGGAAGAGACGCGGGGTGAAATCGAGGAGCGGTTGGTAAACGAAGAGTACAAGATTTGGAAGAAGAACACTCCATTCCTCTACGATCTGGCGATTACCCACGCGCTTGAGTGGCCTTCGCTCACGGTTGAGTGGCTGCCGGACCTGGAGGAGCCGCCGGGAAAGGATTACTCGGTTCAGAAGATGATACTGGGGACCCATACATCGGATGATGAGCCTAATCACCTTATGCTGGCCGAGGTCCAACTCCCCCTTGAGGATGCTGAAAATGATGCCCGTCAATACGACGATGATCGGTCGGAATTTGGGGGATTAGGATGCACCAACGGCAAGGTAGTTTTTTTTATTCCGTTAAGTTACCTTGTAAAATTTTTCTCAAACTTTTAAAATTGTTTTTGTGTTGTCTGTTTCGTACTTTGTGCTTTAACGGTTGTACCTTGGCTTGGCAGCTTCAACATTGTTGTGCATCTATGTTATTGGGGGTTAGCAGTCATGAAATCAGACCTCGACGTTAAACTTAATTTTGCGGCTAGGTTGTAGGGCCTGATTTTAAATTAGATACGACTGTTCAATTTTGAAAAAGGTAGTTTGGCGACCAGACTAAATGTATCAACTTCATGCCACCACTCATCACTAGCTAAGGCCCGTAATTGGTCACTCAGTGATAAGGGTTTTAGGGATGCAGAGTGCATAAATAGCTCACTACAGAAGATGAACGGGGATAAGGAAAAACATTTTTTCAGTCACTAGTAAATGTTTGTTCGGTTGACACTTGAAAATTTAGTTAATTGTAGGTAATTTGGACTTGATTTAGATTTAAAACCAGTACAGTCTGCATTATCTGGGTGACATAAAAGTTTAAAAGGTTTAAACTAGGGGATTACTTGTACTCAACAAAAAGACTTGGGTCATAGTTTTGATATATGTGCAGAAATTTTATGTTGTTGGTATATTTTTTTACTTATGCTAAATGCAGAGGTAGTTAATGCCGAAGTAGCATCTGATAAATTCCTGATTAACTTTTCCCTTTGATTTAATTCGTCATTCACACGAAACACACACGAGTAACCGGCTTTTTTCATCCTGTGCAATTTGAGGCTTGTGGTTATACGCAATGGTGTACTGAGTATTTATGTTGCAGGTGCAAATTATACAGCAGATATATCATGAAGGAGAAGTCAACCGGGCTCGTTATATGCCCCAAAACCCTTTTATTATTGCCACTAAGACAGTTAGTGCAGAAGTGTATGTTTTTGATTATAGCAAACATCCATCTAAGCCTCCTTTGGATGGTCCATGCAGCCCTGATTTGAGGCTGACGGGCCACATTTCTGAAGGGTATGGTTTATCGTGGAGTCCGTTCAAGCAAGGTCATTTGTTGAGTGGTTCTGATGATCACCAAATATGCTTGTGGGACATTATTGCAACTCCGAAGAACGACGCTCTAGATGCAATGCAAATTTTTAAGGTATGTCTACATTGAAAGCAACTTATAAATGAGATACATTGAATGGGAAATTTTGTCCTACAGGTGGTTAATTCTAACTTTTCTTACCTTGAAATGCATGGTTTCATTGAAAACTATCTAATATTTGCTGAGAATAGATCCATGAAGGTGTTGTAGAAGATGTTGCATGGCATCTCAGGCATGAATACTTGTTTGGTTCGGTTGGGGATGACCAGTATCTGCACATATGGGATCTTCGCACTTCATCAGTCTGCAAACCTATTCAATCTGTAGTTGCTCATCAAAGTGAGGTGACTATAAGTTCTTTTCAATGACCCTTAAAGTGGTACCAGAGTATGGAAACACTTTCTAGATGTATTTGTCTATCATATACCTGTATACTGACATTTATTGCAATTTATAGTCAACACCTGGAATACACAAAAACTTATGCTCACATTTACTGCCCTGGAACTATTTTAAATGAAGTCTATGCACACAATGGTCTAAATTGTCTGTCCTTGTTAAAGGTGATTCTATTAAGTGCCTTTTTGGTTAAATTGCTTGCTTTCTTTTCATGTGTAGGCTTGGTAGCCTATAAATGTCAACTTATGTAATTTTGTACTTCACCGCTTACAGTGTTTATGAACGAAATTAACCTTTGGTTTATATTATTCCTTAGGGAACATTAGGGTTTGCTGAAATAAGCTCGTTTTAAGTTTTCTTCTTTCCAGATAAGCCAATGCTTCAACGTGACTGAATGGAAATATTCTCAATAGAAGGTTTTAGATTGTCAAGATACTGAGTGTATATTTGGCCTCCAATTTTTCAAAATTTATTTTCAACCACACATTATCCCATAAAATAATTTTACATGCAAACCCAAAAATTTTCCTTATTTTTTAACCACATATTTTCTAAAAAATAACTATTCCAAAATACATTATCCCCCAAAAATGGGGCTCAAACAGGGCATGAATTTTCTCCATATTTGGTTTTTCAACACTTCTAGCTAATCTATTAATACCCTTGACCATCCTTACCTGCATGGAAATGATAAAAATGCTTCTTTTGTGTTGTCCTTTTAATTATGCACGGTGATTTTTCCTGTAGACACCAGATTTTTCATTTTGTATAATTATGTTGACTAATGTTCAGACGAATGGATTTGCATACTTGACTGTGACTTTTTGCCATTCAATCATTGATAGGTAAATTGTTTAGCTTTCAACGCATTAAACGAGTGGGTTTTAGCAACAGGTTCTACTGACAAGACTGTTAAATTATTTGATCTTCGAAAGATTTCTTCTGCGCTCCATACCTTTGACTGTCACAAGTAAGAGGGTTTCCTTGCATTTTGCTTTCAAGGAAGTTCCTTAAATTCATGTTAGTCCTTTAGCATGGATCTCATCCCCGTATAGATCTGTATGCATTGGTGGATGAATATTTGCTAACAATGCTGTCGTGGTTGAATGGCAGAGAGGCGGTTTTCCAGGTTGGATGGCATCCAAAGAATGAGACTATCTTAGCTTCTTGTTGTCTTGGTAGGAGGCTCATGGTGTGGGATCTTAGCAGGTAATTTCATTTCTTGTTTTTTGTAAGATAACATGGTGAGTATAGTGCTTTTGGCATCCAATTACTCTGTTTCTGTTATTTTATGTTAATTATTTTTTTCATTTTTTGTCATAAACAGGGACATCTTTGCTAATTGATTGTTCTCGTTCTGATGAAAATATTTATTGCTGAAAACTATGTTTCAATTACCTGCTTTACTACAATTTTCACTAATCACAATACAGTTTGAACTCTTTTCTTCACCAACTGTTGATTTATTGAACTCTTTTTTATTTTTAAATTTTTTTAAGTGTCTCCAGTTTTGAGACACTAGTTTGGTCTTGAGAGACATGGAGATCAGTATCACACTTGATAATTAATTTCATTTTCTTCTTCATAGGATTGATGAAAAACAAACACCAGAGGATTCTGAAGAAGGGCCACCTGAGTTGCTTTTTATTCACGGTGGTCACACAAGCAAAGTGTCCGATTTCTCATGGAACCCATGTGAAGATTGGGTTATTGCTAGTGTCGCAGAGGATAACGTATTACAAATATGGAAGATGGCAGAAAACATCTACCACGATGAAGATGATGTACCTGGAGATGACTTAAGTAAAGGTTCTTAGTTCAGGGTTGTCGTAGGGAGCCAAAATATGATAACGAGTATGGAGCACACTTGACTTCTCTCCTCCCCAATGCCACTTACTGAAGTTGAGTTAGCACGTCTTAGTTTTAACACACTGTTCAAAACTAATCTTTTTTATTATAATTTATGAAAATTGCATCCAAAAATTAGCATTCGAGTCCCTTAAAATGCACATTCCATTTTTATAGCAATTGAGTTCCCACTAATGGGTTCTGTTCAAAATTTCGTTAAAAATCACGTTTTGGACTTGAGTTATAGATTTTTAGGGCAGTTCGGTATGCAAACATTTAAAAGATGTCCACATAAATCATTAATTAATAGGGACACAATCATTACAAAAATAGTACCAAGGGAATCCAAATACCAAAGAAATTAATTGTGGAGGTGTCCAAACTGATTTCATGTTCATAATTTTTGTTCTTGTTGCTATTTAACATTAATGAACATTCATGTGTACTATCCATTGTTAGAACAAATTGAAAATATAAAGGTAAACAGGGTGAGATGTTGGGAAAAAGTTTCGTGTCATAACCATAAATGTATACAATAATAAGCTATAAGAGGTGGCCTTAATAAGCAAACTTTCTTTCTATAATCTAAACTAGTATCCGTCTATAGAGGTATAAATTTTCTACGATTTAGCCCTTGTTTGATGGAGCATTTTATTTTTTTATTGTGCTATGGTCCATTGAACAAGAAAGGACACGTTTTTGTCTACACATCAAGGAAATATCGAAAGTGTCCTTTGCAAAACTTGAGGAAATCACAAGCACGAGATCACAAGCACGAGGGCCTTTCCATCTTTCGAAGAACTTTGAGCATATTCTATTTGAGAATTTGAGTTTCAAACTAGCAAAAATATATTTATAATTAGGGATAACAACAGAGATGGTATGAAATAGATCGGTCATTGACACTCATGTCCATTGGGAAATTTTGTCACATTGTCCCACCCTCGTTGCTGGTTAAAGCGGGACTGGATGAGACAGATGAGGCTGATCCCTGCCTTGTTTATCGTTCTGTTTATTTTTTATTTATTACTTTTAATTTTTTATGTCTTTAGTTAATAAATATTATTAAGTTTTTTATTTGTTAAAAACAACTCTATGTTCTTTTTAAAAACGATGACAAATCTTTTATTTTTGTTTGATAAAAAACTTAATTTGAAATTAATTTTAAACGAGACGAGTAGTGGGACAATGCCTATGTTTTCCATACTCGCTTTGAAACAATGACCATCGACTCGTCCCTGCCCCATTTACCCGATTAAGCAACTAATTTTCGCCCCATTTAGGGTGGGACTTGTGAATATTGGGCTGACCGAGTTTTTATTTTGCCATCTTGCAATTTAAGCTCTATCAAACATTTCTAATAATGCCAATTAATGCTATTTTTGTCAATTCTTTATCAGACAATCTGGACCTGAACGCACAATACCTCGTGAGGAAATTACATATCAACAGATGCTCAAGTTTTCCAATTCAAAAATTAGGTGGGAAGTTTATTTAGCGTATGTTAGATACACATTCTTTTAAAATACATTTTTTAAAAACTCATTTTTAACAATACATTTTTTAATAAAATTTTATTTTTCATCACATCAACAACGTTTACTTACTTTTTAACCACATACTTCTCATCATATCACTATTTAAAATACATTTTTCCTTAATAATATCTATCAAACACACCCTTAACTAAAAATCAGGTATTTAATTAAATTATTAATAATATCATAAAATTTACCCACCCCAACTCCACTACAAACCCAAAATTATTTCCCTCATTGCCGTCATATACCAAAAACCCGTTTCTCCTCCACCCCAAACCCATTTCGCTACATCCATCCACCCTTCTCCCAACACCACCATTACATTGAAGCATCAGAGGAGTTGCGCGAGGTAGCGCCTCTAAAGGCTAAGCCAAGGCTACTACACCTCTACAGGATCTTTTACGAAAGGGGACACCGTAGAGGTTAAAAGTAGGTTCAACGTGGCGAATCCTTGTCGCCTCGTGCTCCCATTCCACATCTGAGATCTGAAGTCAGAATTGGGCCATTGATCTCAAATTTGAACAATATTTCGTCCAAACTCGATGCTCAAATCTATGCGTGGCGCTTAATTCGAACTGTTGCAGCCTTTCACCGTCGAAAGTGTAATTGGCGTGAAATGGCCGGTGGGGGAAGGGGGTTGTTGAGGTCGTGTCCAAGTTTGTGTTGCTAACGATGAGGCTATTTTAGTGATGATGGCGCTATTAGGCTGTGTTGGCGGTGGTAGCAAGTGTTGGCGGCGGCGGCGGCGTCGTCGATGGTGGTGATATGTGATCAACTATTTGATTATTCATGAACAACTATTTAATTGTGATTTAAAAATTTAATAATTTGTGATTGAAAAATAATTTGTGACCAACTAATTTAAAAATCGGTCCCGTGTCCATGAGAAAAACCGTGACTTATAATTTTTTTGATTTGTGACCTATCAAATTTTTTTATTGTAATCATGAAATAATCTGTTACCAATTAGTTTGATATTATGCGATCAATAAATAAGTTGTAATCTATAAGTACGTACATGTGAGCATTAATTATATAAATGTGCACTTAATATATTTAATTAATTAATACCTGACTTTTAAATTTTAAAACTTAAAATCTGAAAATTGATTTGCCTCGAAATTAATGCTTGATTCGTGAATTTTTCCCCATCCACATTGGGTTAACAAACAAACTAAAAAGTGGGCTTTACCCAAAGCGGCCCAAATTAAATTGCTAGAACGGTTTCTGATGGGAGCTTAAATAGGGTTTTACGATTTGTAAAGCCGAACAGCACAGAGCAAAAATTTGCCAATTCCGCTTCTCCCCTCTCTCTAGGGTTCTAAAACTATGCCGAAATCAAAGCGTAATAGGCCAGGTACGTTGTTTCTCTACCCTCTATTTGCTTGAGTATATCAAAGATTGAAGCATTCATAGTGAATTTCGCGTTTTTTAGAAAGTTGATTTTTGAATAATTGTTTTGATTTGGCAATTGCTGTGCAGTGACTTTATCCAAGACGAAGAAGAAAGGGAGGGAACATAAAGAAAATGTAGTGAGTGCGATACGAGAATCAGTCGAGAAATACGATTCAGTTTATGTTTTTACTTTTGAGAACATGAGGAATCTCAAGTTTAAAGAATTTAGAGACCAGCTCAAGTCTTCAAGCAGGTAGGAAAATATACCAAGACTTTTTTGATTTTTTTTAATAATAATGCTTGTGTTGCTGTGGTGCTTATTATACTTGCGTTATTACTGATCATCATTACATTATTGCTGAAGAGCTCCGTGTCTTAAGAGGGATGCTGGAATTGGTAGCATAATAGCTTGAGTATCTTGAACTTCAACTGGGATTTTTTGCGAATATTGGCGGAAAAAATTCCCTTTGAGGCAACCATCCCCTTAGATGCACGCTCCCTGTTATTTCACAATTCAATTAAATTAAAAGGACCTAAGTAGCAAGTACTGTTGTGGCTTTTTTATTTAGGACACATAATTGATTAATATGATCATAAGCTACCAAAAAGTAGACATTTATTTACTCTTCTCTTCTTTGCATCAGATTTTTTCTTGGATCAAATAAAGTCATGCAAGTTGCCCTAGGTAGGTCTATTGCTGATGAGATCCGACCAGGCCTTCACAAGATTTCTAAGGTAGGACGAGCATTTCTACGCGGTAAAATAATCTCTTCAATTTCTATTATTTCCTTTTTGTTTGTTTTAGTATTTGATTGAAATAGTATTTTCTTTCAGCTTTTACGTGGTGATTCTGGGCTTTGTTTTACTAGTTTGCCAAAGGAAGAAGTTGAAAGGTGTGTCTTCGAACCATTGTTCTGAAACATATGGAGCGTGGCATGCGAGATTTAATACTACTTTTTTAAATATTCATGTGATATTTTGTATTCTGAATACAAAAATTCCATGCATGTTAACAATCTTCAAAATCCTGAAGTTTAGGTTTGGGGAATCTATTATCACTTTGATAATTCCATTTCTTGATTCATAAGCTGTCTCTTATCTTGCAATTACTCTATTATGTTTCCTTCGCTGAAAATAGCTTACAGCATGAGCAAGGAATTGGCCAAACATTTTACTTGAAGATATAGTTTTATCTTATTGCTGTATTCAACTATGATATTTATGAAAAATTGGATAAATACAATATTTGTTCCTCTATACATATTTTGATGTATCAATATCGGGGTGGTTCTCAACTTCAAAATTTCATTTCAGGAGACATCTGTCTTCTGCTAAGATTCACTGCAAATTATACTGTTCTGCATTCTGCAAATATAAACTTGAAAAGATTTGAAGTGCCATGTTGTTGGCTTATCTTTGGTTTATTCAGCCCCTGTTTGAGCCTCATTATCTAAAAACTCATTTTTTCCAATTTCATTTTCGACGACACATTCTCCAAATAAAATAATTTGCTCGTAAAAATTTTTCTTTACTTTTTAACAACACATTCCCCAAAACTACCAGTTTTCTGTGAAAAAATGGAGCTCAAACATGAGCTTAATTTTTGACTAAAAAGAGATGAAAGTTCTGCATTCTTTTCTTTCTTATCATTTGATCATTGTAGTCTGTATCTATCTTTTATTATTTACACATTAGTAAGTTTTTCATCCTCTTGAAATTTCTGTCAGACTATTTAATGAATATGAAGACTACGACTTTGCAAGAACTGGAAGTATGGCAACCGAGAAGGTATGCTAGATGGTCTTGCACGATTAATCTTCCTGTCTTCCGTACTTGACATATGGGTTGAATGGTTGAGTTTGCTTTGGCACAATGCTCTAGACATGGAAAAAACAACCCCATCCCAAAAAAATAAAAATAAGGACTTTTTGGCTGGATAAACTTTAAGCCCTGTTTGGTGGGGATTAAAATTAGATTTTTAGTAGATTTTGATAAAAGTTGATGAAGTGTGTGGTTGAAAAGTTGTGGGACCATAAAATATGTAATTGAAATGAATTGTAGACTTTGAATTAGATTAAAATCTAGATTTTAATCGGCACCGAACTGGGGCTAAATAACTTTTTGGCAAAATCTTTTGCCGTTAGAGACGCAATATGACTGTCCATGGAGAAAAAGCCTCTGTTGAGTATGTCTCATTGTCTTTTACCAAGATCTGCTGGAATTTTCAGCAAAGTTTTTTTTTCTTTGATATCTTCTTGTATGGTGCTCTTTTACTGTGCCCATGGAATTTCTAACCTATATTTACGTATTTGAAATTAACCTGTTTCTGACCATTTTTTGCTGATGTTTGATTCTGTTTTTTAGGTGGAGCTTAACGAAGGTCCTTTGGATCATTTTACACATGAGATGGAGCCCTTTTTGCGCAAGCAGGGGATGCCTGTTAGGTTAAACAAAGGTGCGCCTTGACTTTACTTGCCTTTTGATATTATTACGATCTATGTATGTTTCTTCATTGTCTAGCATAGTATGACATTTCATTCACATAAAATATGTGGTGGACAGGTGTCGTGGAGCTTGTATCGGACTTTATTGTATGTGAAGAAGAGAAGCCACTATCACCCGAGGCAGCTCGCATACTGGTTTGTATAAAATATCAAATTTAATCTTGGCTTGCATTGTAATTTGTGGTGATACCCTAAATTTATGAAACCTGATGTCGTTCCGATCAGTGCAATCTGGACCAATTTCCACCATTTTCAAATCTTCTTTCGATCATTTTACCACTGTTTCTCCCATGATAAAAAATGGAATATTGTTTTATCAGCCTACTTTTTGCCAATGACTAGCAAGATTTTGCTCTAATTGAATAGAATCTCTAACTATGGAGTTGATGAATTGTTGAGCAGCGTCTACTGGGTATAAAGATGGCCACCTTCAAACTTCACTTAACGTGTAGGTGGAGCTCCGAGGACTTTGAGGTTTATAGAGAAGGATTGGAAGATTCAGATGTTGAGTCCTCGTAGGATTTGCAGAACTCCTATGAAGAATGGTGTTGACCTTGTCCAGTGGAAGTTAACACTAGGCGGGTTCTCAATCCAATATTTTGTCGTTTCACTTAGTTATTTCTGAAATTTTGTGCTAGTTTGACTTTTTAATCGATGATTTGTTTTTGCATTACATATTCTTAAAACCTTCGAGAAATGCAGTGGTACGTTTTACTGCCTGCTGCTTTTTGTAACATACTAGTTTTTTGCCCGAACAATGCATGTATTATTTTGAAAGTATTGTTAGCATGATGTGAAGAGCTTCGTACGTATTCTGGTTTCCTTGCATACAAGCAAAAATAGGCTCAAAATATAGTGGTATGTACCATCTTAATCTTTAGTTGAATTCTTGACCATTCAATTTGACGAAAAAAATAAGAAATTCAATAACTCTGCCAATAAACACGTCAACACATTTAATTGTAGATACAGAGAGCTTGTCATAGACTATAAAGGATTTACTTAATGTGTCCCTAGCATCTCATGTCCCACGTTTTTGGAAAACAATCTGTTGACATGCCATGTTATCTGTATTTAGTATCCAATTACAGTGCACAATCAGTCTCTATAACATCTTTCTGGTTTCTGCATTAGACAATCAAAGCATATAGATATATCTACAAATGTTCAGGTATAAATATTACATGCTTGTCCTTATCAGACAGAGTTGGCAAATCGATGCGATTTTGAGAAGCATGCAGAGTAAATAATGACCCAGTCATGGTCGTAGAATTCTTTATCACGCAAACCACATCCCCACCTTTCACGTCATCCACCTGCCCAACCAAATCAATGTCTAAATTCATCTGTTAATTGAATTTTTTTCATGTTTCCTATTAATTATACTATTTCCAATTGTATGATTAAATTTAATGGCACGTGCGAATTTTTATTTCTATTGTTAGCCTGATACTCTTCATATTATGACATTATTGCTTGTATTAAAGATATATAGAAGCCAAATATTGTTAGCCTGATACTCTTCATATTCTCACAATGTTGCTTGTATTAAAAATATATAGGGGTTAATGAGTTGCAACTGGTTTAGTTTAACAACCTGGACACTGGTAATAAGATCAAAAACATTTCTTGCTCTTGGTAAGCACTTACTGACTTCATTTTTGCTTCCAACATCTATAATATTGTCTGGTCTATTAACATCTGGCACTAACTTATATTTGAATCTATCTACTTAAGTTAAAAAATAAATTTTATCTCTTTTCAGCACAATGACCACGATAAAAAACAAGAAGCGTGCATGGGATATCATCTCGTTCATACTTTTGATTAGACGACATAAAAGAATAGAGATCTATAAAATATTTGCTATTAGGATATGGGGGTGGGTGGGTTTATTCTTTACATTGATCTTAATTATTATAATATCCAACAAATAGTGAAGTTGCATCAATACTTGACGAGCTATACTATCATTCTCAAATGCATATAAATTTCAAAACACACAGTATTGGAAGTTCAATAAATATGGAAGATACATAAGGTCTTAGAATTGGCTCTATATTTCCTCAATGGTTATACCGAATGACTAAAGCCAACCCCCACCAAAATTTGGTAAGTTAAATTAGATTAGTAGTATTTCCCAAGAAGAAATTGAGGTGCAAAGATTGGGAAAATAAAGTTTGATGTCAACATCACCTGCCTATGCTTCCCTATTATGTTGCCATGATTTCCAATTATTACAACATTATTCCAGATAGTCTCCCCAGGTTTCACATCCCTCTCGAGGATGGGACTTATTATGACCATGTTGTATTTCTCGGCAAATTCATGAAGAAACTGTGTTGATTCACACCATTTCTTCTCCCTAGTACAAAATGCAAATGACATCATCCATGCCTCCTGCATATGAATTATACATTATAATTTAACAGAGCGCCAATAGTTGAGAGAAATTCAGTATCATTTAATATCATGAACCAATTTTAATTATCCAACAATACAATTCCCACTTATACGTAAAGTTCCTAACAAAATAAGAATGCCACCATGACTATTAAGGGGAAATTTTCTAACTCAATAACTAATAATCATTAAAATCAATCAAATATTTACTTTTCTGAATTTATACCTAAAATGAGTGAGTGTTTACAGTGGGTAACCAACGACATTATGAAGGCAATTTCCTTCATGGAGAAGTTACCTCCAATGTAATCACCATTAAGAACATACCTGTAAGCATAACACATTGACTCCTGAAGTGCATGGAGCTTCAATGATGGGGGTCAATTTCTGAAAGATAGCCTTCTTCTGGTCTAAAAGGGGTGTTATTGTTGGTAGAGCAATAGAATTTTGAAAGATGCCCACTCTAACAATACGAGGCTATCTCATTTTTAGCTTCAAATGAAAATGCCTGACTGAAATAGAACATTTTTAATATAATATAAATCCACAGGCAAAACAATTCTTTTTATCAATTTGATAGAGATGAGGGTTCTGAAGTATGAATGGGTATCATCTCCAATGAAATTAAACAGTCAGTATTTTTCTAGGACTCATGGGGTAAACGCCTATGAATATGATGATCATGTATCTATTCTAGTCTAAATGAATATTGAAGAAAGAGCTTTAGCAGGCTCGGGAAGAGCGAGAGTTTCAAGAGCCTTCGTACAGTTTAGCCCAAGAAACATTAAGTGCCGTTTTGATTTAGCAAACGAATTCAAACGTTCAAAATCCCTCATACGTCATTGCAAAGCGGTGAGTTCAATGGGAATTGTTGCGAGCTTTTCGGAATGGGTTCATGGGTACAAAACAGACTTTGTATGCAAAAGTTACGCCATTTTCTTCGAATACCGACTATTCAAATGTTCCAAATACGCATGCGAAGAATTTTTTAGCACTGTAGTTAAAAAAAGATTGACACGGAGTGGAATCGAGACACAGCTCCGTGTAGAGCTCCGTGTCTATGCGTGCTCGTGTGGAGATTCGTGTCTCTCCGTGTGTGCATGGAGGTACGCACATAGAGACACAGCTCCGTGTGCGCATGGAGCTACTATGTCCACACAGAGACACATCTCAATGTGGCAAAACGATTTTTTTTTGTACTAACAATAACATTTTCAATAAAATGTCTGTCTCCACACGGAGCTGTGTCCGTGTCCACACGGAGACACACCCGTGTCTCCACAAGGAGCTGTGTCTTTGTGTGGTCACGATATCTCCGTGCACACACGGAGATGCGTCTCCGTGTGTCATGAAGACCCTCTCCGTGCCCACAAGGAGTTTCCGTGTGCGTACCTCAACGCGCACACGGTGTCCGAATTTCTTTTTCTTTCTTCCTCCTTCAATATTTTTGAATGATTAATACTCTTCTTACATAATCATTAAATTTGCTAATTTACCAAATATCATATTTTGCAAATTTCAAATCCAACTCTAGGAAAAAAAAATATAGATAAAGAAAAAGTAGAAACTCACTAGCCATTGGTCTAATTTCATGATTGTCAACTGAAGAATGAAAAGATGATGAGTCGATGGTATAAGATCACTCCAACAAAACTTGGCCTACTTTTTGTTTGCTTTGGCACCGATATTACTAGGCAATTTGGAAGTTTAAAAGATGAATAATTTATTTGTTGTTTGAAAGCAAAATAACAGATTTATTAAATTTGCATGTACTGTGGAAAGTGGCAAAATACAGTATAATTGAGTTGGTACTGAATTTCCATGTAGTGTGGAAAGTGGCAAAATAGAGTCGATTTGCAGATTTTTTTTATAATTACGGGTATTAAGTCAATAGATACGTTATTATTTTTTGTCCACATGTGGAACAGTACCAAACCAGATAAATGTGAAAATCAATGTGACAAAAATGAATAGTAAATATCACATTTACTCTTTTAAGAGAAGAATGGATAACATCTAAACCACATGGATCATTGTATTAATGGTGTTATTTAACTACTGCAATAATTCTGCTCGTGGTGTTGCATATTTTTCTTTCCTTTTGCTTTTTTTTCCTATCTCATTTTACTTGTAGTCCATTTTCATTAACAAAAAACCTTATTTATTCACTGATAGCAAACCTGGGAGAATTAATGTTTCAATGATATGTTGATAGAAACTTATTGAATTGAAATGCTTAGGGCTTGTTTGAGCAAAGAAAAAGTTCTCGATTTACGTGTAATATTATTTTATTAGAAAATTTGTGGTTGAAAATGAGTTTAGAAAAAAATATTTTTTTTGTAAAACTGGATCAAACAAAATCTTAATCTTAAAAAAACACGTCAATTTAAAATTTTATATGTTGTTTTGTGGGTTGGAGTTGTTATGTTGAGTGGACAGGAGAAATAATTGAGCCATTTGTGCATCATATTGGAGTTTCGCTTACTGGTTAACTTTTTGTACAAGTAACTTTATTTATAAAGTAATATTTATTTATAAGTACATGGCTAAGTTTTAAATTATATATTTACCAAAGTGAAAAAATAAGTAAGTTACTAATTTGATGTGAAATATGAGAATTACTTTTTGGTAAAGTAAGATTTTACTTAAAAGTAATTTTTCTTATGTGTAAGTAAATAATTTATATATTAATAAAAGTTTAAAATGCAAGTTATGTATTTTAATGGTAACCTAAGTGAGTTATCTAAATATGTTTATATACAAAAGGTAAATTTATTAATAATTAATAAACAAAAAAGTTTAAATAAATACATGATTTATTATTATTATTATTATTATTATTTATCGAAGTAAAAGTAAGTTGCTTATTTTGATAGGAATATAAAAGTTATTTTTTAAAAATAAGTTTAGGGTTTAGGTAGAACAAAAATAATAGTCTAAACTAATTATACTTTGGATTAAAACCAATTTAGGTTGGTGATTAGAACTAAATAAGTGATAGCGTTATTGTTGGTAAATGGTAATGATAGATACAATTCCGTAAGCGATTATTTATAAAAATACATCGATATAGTGTCGAGAATCATTGAGAATGCTTCAACATTGGCAGAAGCTGTCGATGTAACTCATAAAATTTTACTCTCTGTATTTTTATAAAATGTTGTCAAATAAAAAATTTTTAAATTTTTTTTCCGTTATGACACTACTGACTGATAAGTTATTTTTTTGAACCTTTTTCTTTTCTGTTTGTGAAAGAAATTTTCCGTAAGTATTTAATTTTATATTTTCATGAATATATTCATTGACATTTTTTGTTAAATTATTTAAGTTTTTAATGTTATTAACTAAAAAACCATTACATCTGAACAAACATTTGTAAAATTTAGTAATATGGAAAATTTAGTAATTTGTAAATAGAAATAGTATGATGTTCGTTAGAAAGAGCTAGACATGTTGCTGTTGAAATGAAACTTATATGACTTAAATTTAAGCTGAAAATGTTATTCATGGGATGGAAATTGAGGACCGCAATGAATACAGGAATTGCCCCTTAATAAACTCTCGAAAAGGTTAGTGAACTAATGAAATATCTAGTAGCGCAAACATGAAATAGTCAAACTTATCTTCCAACAATTTGTTAGTTGTTATATATTGATATTCAATTTAAACTTGTAAATTTTTAGAGGTCTACATCAATGTCATTCATGTACGGGTCGGACTTTGAAATATAAGCTGTAGTAGACAAGGTCTTACAGATTGCTTCAAAAACATGAATAGCTCAAATAAGCTATGACTTACAAATTGTTTCGAAAATATACATTGATATCAAATATGTGAGGACTTATGAATTGTATCGAAAGCATCTGTGTGAGCTTGAATAAGCAAGTGTTTACAGATTGTCTCAAAAAATGTCAAATATAATTTGTCAAAATTTCGGCAACATTGCCTCTGTAATATGGACTAGACCAACCTATATGACAATATATTATCTCCATTGCACATATATAAAATAAATTTGGGGTCCATTTACCTATCAAATTACTCATGACAATAAAGTGAATAATGACATTAATTTCTTCAAGATATAATATGTAAAGAGCCTACTATGGCCTGCATGCTTGCACAACTTAGTGTAATAGTAGTGTTATAGCGAAGTAATATGTTGATAATGTAGATAACGTGACTTACGTATCGACAGTAGTGAAAATAGTGTCATGACATGTTAACAATGATGTGGCATACGTACTTGGCTACAATAATATAATGCATATGCTAGAAATAATAATGTAATGATACGAAGATACCAGTATCACAATAGTCCCCCCAAGTCTGAGTCGAATATTAATAAGTCGGCCGGACTTGGAATATAAGCCATTGTGATGAAGTTGATGTAGAGACGAGACTAAATATATAAGCAATTGTGATAAGCTGATGCAGAGGCGATGCTTTGAATGTGTAAGAAGTAGAGGCGGAGCCCTGAATTTGTAAATAGCAAAGGCGATGCTCTGGACATAAGTAGCTATAATAAGGTGACATCCTTACATCGGGGTGACCTATCCATGTCAGGAGCTTCCTCCATGTTGTTAATCCAATCATGGAAGGCTTCATCTTCGTAGATATTAAGGTGGGCCCACCTCTCTCCTTACGAAGTGGTAAATAATATAAACTCTCTGAAAATTAGTAGATGTAACATAGCTAAAGCATAAACAAAGCTTTGAAAGATAGGCAACAACAACACAATCGATTGTGAAGCATGATGAGCTATTTGAAGATAAATGCAGTTGTAATGCAACATCTCATCTTGAACTTTCGATGTCTTATATGCTATCCTCGAATAGAAGATGTCTTATAACTTGGCTCAACGATAGTAAGAGGCGAGGTATAAACATCCCGCGAGGCCAGAAATAATCATCCAGCGAGGCAGGGAATAGGCATCCCGCGAATAGCTCTCGAACTATCGGAGTCTTATAAGCAGCCTCTAATAGACAAGGTCTTACAACTTGGCTCGACGATCGGGAGATGCGAGGAATAAACATCTCGGAAAGTCAGGAATAAGCATTTGGCGAGGTGGTGAATTAACATCCTGCGAATAGCTCTTGAATTATTGGAGTCTTATGAGTGGCCTCGGGATGACAAGGCCTTACATTTTTGCTCGACAATAGTGATATGTGAGGAATAAACATCTCCCGAATAAGGTCAGGAAAGGCTCATTTTACAATGGCAAACACGTTTGGCGATTTCACCTCTTTATTCAAGAAACAAGGACTTATAGAATACCGTCTTATATAATAAGAAATCTGTGAGAGAGAGATCGCCTTCAAAGATGCGAGGTCTTACAAGATGGCATGCGAGGTCTTAGAGCTTACCTTGAATAATATAAATGATGATAAGCAAGGCCTTTGAATAAGAAAGATCTGAGCTATATAAGTTGACAAATATTTG
Source organism: Fraxinus cuspidata (assembly GCA_903798385.1). Lineage (NCBI taxonomy): Eukaryota > Viridiplantae > Streptophyta > Magnoliopsida > Lamiales > Oleaceae > Fraxinus > Fraxinus cuspidata. The sequence goes on from CAIGRP010077068.1 coordinate 41,500, forward strand.
GCATGCATCAATAGCAGCAATTACTACAAAAACTCAAGGAAAATGCTCCGACAGATATGTTCAAATAAAGAGCAATCCGAAACAGTAGTTCAAAAGCTTAGATGAAAAAACTCATCTACAGTTGTGAATACTGGATATGTAGAGATCAGATTGCTGCTATTGCCAGAAGATGCAACTGTCGGTGCAGGTCAATTTTCTTCTTATTTTTGGTTGTTCATTTCCAAGCACAGTAATGCACATTCTCCTTAAATTTCTTGCGTGGTGCCGATTGAATTACCAATGCTGTTAGAAGCAGTGGAGGAGATTTCTCAACAGCTCCCATGTTAAATGCTTGAACCATTAGATTGCAAACAAGAGCAATTTAAGCAGAAAGATACATAGAACTTGCAGCCAAATTGCAGTTTTCAACCTTAGAAGATGCATCATCCTGAAGCCTACCAAGTTGATTTGCTTCTTCCTTCGCTTGTTCCAAGTGTTAGAGAGTAATTAGTTAAAAATATTGTAGTCATCATTAATTTTTGAAGCAACCAAGTTCCAGGAGTTTCAGGCTTTGCCTGATGAGATTCTTCCACCTCTAATAGTTCATGTGTTGTGGGCACACAAATTGCTTTCCAATTTCTACCTTTGTGGTTTACCTTACTGTTGAGATGATGCAAAGATCAGTTTTTATCTCCTTTGTATTTAGGATAGATTAATTTTAAGAGCATTGAAACCTGCCATGATAACTATTGCTGACAACCATCTCGATTAAAGCCAATAGAAGCTCTAGCATACCTAAGTTTTACTAATAATTTGAGAAAATGCCCCTGGAATAAATAGCAAAAAGGGCTAGATTATAAAGCCAGATCATAATTGACTAGGTTGAAATAAAGAACCATCCAAATTAAAGCCTAACTAGAAATCAATCTCCAATGGCAAGCTTGCTCCCAAATAACTGGTGTTTTATTGAACAACTGGTGTGTGATACAGGAAGTTCAAATTTTCATAGATGCTCGTTTCCATGTCGAACCAAGAAGTTAAACTGTCATGCCTCGCTTACCAACTCAATGAAAGAATTTTCAGCAAGAATACCAGATTTCACTATGAGGAGACCAAGTAAATTCCAGATATAAAGAAACTGAAGCGATAATCATAGCAGTTTGGTGGGTAATGTTGATTGGCATAGAGCTAAGATAGTCTCTCAGTTGTTGCTTGTGGTTTCTTATAATTGATTCACCTCAAATTTAGTATTGACAAATCTTAGAGGCAGCTTTGAAAATAAATAGCCATACACAAGTAACCTAAATATATGCAGCAAATAAGGTGCAGCCAACTAGGATACCCACATTGAAGTTATTGTTTACCAACTTTGAATGCTGCATATTTAACATGCTTCCAAGATAATCAGGTAATGGACTAGAGAAATTATTATCATGCAGATCCAAGCTAACCATATTAAAATATGCTATTAAATCCAGTTGGCTTTCAAATAGACCACCTAAAGAGCAAGTTTCTCAATGCTATTAATCTCCCAGCATGGCATGTAAAAGTATGTACTTCACTCCAACTTTAAACATATTCTGAAATTACTCTTAAGTACTAAGTCATCGTAAATATCAAAATTTCTGGGATTGCTTGCCAATGAAAGTTCACATTTATTTTCCTTTTCCAAGGCACCAAATGCACAATGACATTCTAAGAATGGTTAGCTGGCATGATTGTCAAAAACTTAAGCAAATGGCCCACTCATATCATATTTTACAGAGTGCAATTATAAAGTAAAGCACTTTGGTGACTAGTAGCCCAACCAAAGCAGGCCTCAAGGGCAAACTTAGCAAAATGTAGTGTAGGATTAATGGAAGATAGCAGTTGACACGAGTAAAAGAAAATTGTAGCCACTAAGATAAGAATGGGAATGAAAACGGAATAACTCAAAAGATTACTCTCCTTCGTATAAGTTGTTGACGTTGATTTGTGTGCCACGAAGGGGTTGGATTGCCTCGATGGTGGCTAACAGGGGTCTCATTGCAATGTGGAAAATTGCTTGAACATGCTAAAAGCCCAGCATTAGTTGAGCTCGATAAAAGCTTAGGTGGAAACATGCTAAAAGCCCAGCATAGAGAAATAAAGCAATTAGGGGCCCAATACTTAAAAGAGAATCAACAGGGCCTAGAAATATAGTCAACTCAATTGAACCTGCCTTTTGGGTATATAGAATGCAGAATAAAAGTAAAACATCATGGCCAAATCTATCCAAGCCCATTTACCAATTCCAGTTGCTTTCTCCACGCAAATCAGCCAAATAATTCAAAAATATGT